>JAKOGH010000538.1:0-21836 GCA_024811115.1 Terana coerulea
TAGTGTCGTTGGTTAGCAATCGTGGAATTGCTTCAGCGAGTCACCTGGCGTTTGTCGAGTGAAATGCCTCCGAGTTTGTATTTAAATATGAGAACGATGACGCCACCAAGTCTCTGGTAGCTATATATGGAAGGGCCGACTGGATTGGCTCAGAGCCTCAGACAATGGTAAGAAGAAATTAATAAGCAAATTGGAGTCCTCTAGTACAAAAATGTACACAGTCACCTGAGAGCTGCGACATGTCGTATCACAGAGCGCCGGACAAATCCTCCAATGCTCGACGCGCAGAGCCGCCATCCTTCCACAGCTCCTTGGAAGCCCGTCAGCTTCTCCAGGTTGGCCCGCTTCCTGGCGCCGTCTTCGCCGAAAGCCTTGTCGAGTACAGCGAGCACTTCAGCACGCAGCGCTTCCAAAGTGCCTGTCGGGATAATCCCGTTGCGATAGATAGTTCTGAGACCGTGCCCGCTGCGGACCTCGAGGAGTTCGTAGCCGACATCAAGGTTATGCGTGAGGTGAATGGTATTGAGGGGCTGTTCCGCGTTGAGAGGCCAGCAGATTCTATCCGTACCAGAGTTCATGTTAAGGTGTGACTGGCTGAGTAGGTTTTCAGGGACGTACAGTGGCACACCAGCTTCCATGGACTCGGCTAAGCTGTTGAAGCCGCCATGGGTCACAAACCATGCGGCAGCCTAAAGGTGCAATCGCACATTCAGCGATCCAGTACACGCGTGCTGGCCGTGCGATGACTCACTGGATGGCTTAGAATGGCTTGCTGAGGAGCCCAAGGAGTAAGAACTCCCAGCCCGGATGCCTCCACCTTCTGACGAAAGTCGTCAGGAACTTGAGCGAAGGGCGAACCGTGGGCCAAAATCTATCAGTAATGTTGGATCAAAACCCCTAGACGTGTTGCAATCGACTACTCACGAAGGGAATATTCCGTTCTATAAATATGTCTAACAGTAGCCATACCTTCTCCGGCTCTGTAGTCCAGAAAATGGTGCCGAAGGAGACCTAGTGAGAATATATAATGAGAAAGGCAGCCGAGCCCGACGGGAATGACTTACATAAATCAGGGATCGCTCGCCGTGCGTTTGCAGAACCTTGTCCATAAATTTCATAATCTCGGGTGACTTCGACGCTTGCTCCATCTCGATTCGAGCGGCTTGCTTCGACGTCGCGAACAAAGGGCCAAGCATATAGAACTTGCGAGAGGTTAAGGCGAAGAAGTCCTCAAAGGATTGGACGACCTCTTTCGACTCCATGGTTTCAATGGCGGCGGTGATATAGCCGTCGCACTCGTGTAGGAGCCTGAAGGCAAATCAATCAGTACGGCAGCACGCGCAAGAGCAACGGTTGATATGCGCATACTTGTTAAAATACAACACGAACAGACCAATGCCTGACCCGTCTATGATCATCTATTTGAAAAGTAGATTAGTAACGAAACCACAATGTCGGTCGGACCAAGTACCTTTTGCGGGTGATTCTCATAGTGGTGGATCGGCGGAAAGCCCAGGTGGTGCTCAACCTCGTCCCTGGGAGCGAACAACGCCTGGGTGTATTGTACGCTAGCGTAAATGAACATGCCCGAAGGTGTAGTTCCTCGTGCTTACGTCGAATGCTGCCTCAGCGACCGGTTTTCCGCTCGCCTCCATGACTTCGTCGACCCGCCGTTGGAGTTCGCCCGCACTATTTGGCCCAAACGGACCAAGAAGTGCATTGAAGGAAGTGACAGACCCCACAGCCCAATGGTACACCTTGATGTCGGGTGCTTGCTGCCGCGCAGTCTGGAATTGCTGATAGTCAAACATCTGAGTCGTTGTCAGAAAGAATCAGTATACAAAGTCGGGAGACAGGTGGTGTCGCGACGTACATCAACCACGAGAGTGCTTGGCCGAGGCAAGACCGCAGTTTCGGTGCCCTTTTAGCACATTCAACTGGCTCTTCGTTCACAAGCTTCAAGAATTGCTCTTTGAAAGACTGCGCAATCACATCCATGTCCAGGGGTTGTGTTCATGCTCCACCAATGCCACCACTCTGTAAGGGAGTCAGCCCACGGAAAGAGAGCGTTAGCACGAGAAGTATAAGCACCTAATGCAGGCCAGAAGGTCGTCTTGCCCGACGTCGAAATTGCGGGATAATTCGCCAGCGACCTTGTCGTGCATCCCACGGGAAGTGAAAAAGTGACGTTGATTGGGCGAAGCTGGACGAGCCTTGCGACCAAGGCGCAGAGTGCTCTAACGTGCCCTGCGAGCCAGTCAGCGAGACCGGACGAAGAGCATGTAAGACGAACACGCACCCCATCCTATGTACGCGTGGACGGCAATGTGCTGAGTCTTGTGAGAGGCCATGGTAGATCAGGGGCGTTCGGGCTGTTACATCGCCATAAAGCGCACCTTGGCTACGTATTTAAGCCGCGCATAAGTTGTTCGCTCCTAGCGCGGATGCAATGTGGTGTGTCGGCAGGAGCACAAGTGTGACTGGCGTGAGCAGGGCGCAGAGACTTATCGAGCCACCATAGCTGATCAATGTCAAAACTGCTTCGCATCAGATGTTTCAAGAGAGAAGGCGGGAGGATCTTGCGCCCGGGTCTTCTGTAACAATGTCACGAACCAGTACCAGTAAGTGAGCATATGGGTTGGGCGGAGTGGTATAACGCCCGCCGAATGTCGACATTGCCCATGGCTCGAATAGCTGTGTAGGTATATTCACACGCCGGTTTGATGCAACTGCTGAACAGGGGTTGCCTGTGGGTCAAATCAAAAGATAAATAGCGTTGCGCAGTTGCTGATGCGCTCACCGATGTAAAGCAGCTGCGGCTCTGGTTATCATCTTGACATCGCGGACGGCCTGTTTGACAAAGGTTTACCCATGCCCACGACATGCTTAATCGTGCTTACCTATACAAGACAGAGAGCTGCTTCAGTATCAGAGCCATGCCTGCGGTGAAGGAGCAAGTCCGAGCTCTCGGTGAAAATGGCCATTATCGTCTCGCTATTCAGGTACAATGCACGATTGGAGGTTTCCAATGGCGCTGAAGGGTTGTTGGCCCTGGCGCTGATGCGTATTTATACATGTACGGCGCGAGGAACCTGAGAGTCTGCATCAGCTCGATCAGTGTTCATGACCGCCCGCACAGGCAAGCACAGGAACGTATTTTACATACGATTTCGCAGCTTCAACCATCTACCCATGGAAAAGTAACCTGCCCGTCACATGGGCTGTACGGTGAAGTGATCTTCATGTTGGACTAGTGCTGACTGTGTGGCTGCCAGGTAGGAGGCCCGGGGAGACGTCATGGTGGTTGCTACTTCAGTCTTCGGCGCTATGGCGTCTATGTGCGCCGGTGATGCCCGGATTCTTTGTGGCGTTGAGGCGCTTGTGAGCGCAACAGAAGCTTGGAGGACAAGGATACTGGTGCCAAAATTTATTGTTGTTTCATCAAGAGAGAAAATAAAGGTACAATAACAGTGAGTAACATGTTTTATAACTGGGTGCGCAGTTTTGGAAGAAAAGAAAAGAAAAACATGAGTGGGCCCAGGTTGAGTCACTTCAGCTTGACAGCGAGTCGCCTGGCGTTTGTGAACTCATTGCCTCTGCATTCAAATATGTAAAAACACCACGCCACCAAGCCTCTGGTAGCTATATATGGGAGTGCCAACTGAACTAACTTAGACGACGGTGAATAGTGATTAGAATACCGAAATCATCTGGTACAAAGATGCATGCAGCTACCTCAGAGCTACAACATGTTGTATCACAGTGTGCCAGACAAATCCTCCAATGCACGACGCGCAGAGCCACCAGCCTTCCACAGCTCCTTGGAAGCTGCCGTGAGTTTCCCAGGTTGGCTCGCTTCCTGGCGCCGTCTTCGCCGAATGCCTTGTCGAGCACAGCAAGCACTTCAGCACGCAGCGCTTCCAAAGTGCCTGTCGGCGTGATTCCGTTGCGATAGATAGGTCTGAGACCGTGCCCGCTGCGGACCTCGAGGAGTTCGTACCCGACATCGAGTGTTAAGACCAAAGGTCGTTGCGCGAATGAGCTGGGGGCTCAATGCGACTCTGAGGGCTATTACGGAGGTTTCCCTCTAGCACGCAGAGACTGACCAGAGATATCGATGTTTAATAAACAAGGAGATCGCAGTTAAGGCTACGAGGCCTTGACTGGTCGATCTTTATACTACTGTACAAGATGGTGGCGTGGGAGGCATACTACGTATCCGTACTAGTGTTGAGACTAGTAGATGAGTCTGGGCAGGGCGTAGGGTACGCTACGCTAGCTGAGTCATAGGGCACAGGGCGAGGTGAGTCATGAGTCGCGAACCGAGCCGCTATTGCTAATCGTTCGAATAAAAGAATAATTCTGTCCGTAACATTACCCCCTATCCAGTCTGAAAGTCCCCGACTTTCTTCAACCATAGTACCTTCCTTGGTCGTAGGTCGGATCTTCGTCGATCTCGTACTCGGGAGTAGGGACGCGGTCGAGTCGTGTATTGAGTGGGGCAGTCTTTTGCGTAGTGACCGGGCTTGTATTGGTGGCATTTCCAGCAACGATATTGGTTGCACCATGCGCCCCGTCTTGTTCTCCACAAATCATGCATGCGTCGTTGGGTTTGGGCCGGTGGGAGTAAGGCGAGAATCGTGTGTTCGGTGGCGGTGTATGGTGTCGAGGAATGACTGGCGAGGTGGATGACGAGCCTACCAGCGTGGTTGCCGATGTAGAACCCGACCCCGTGCGGTTGACTTTGTAACGCATGTCCTTGTGCCCGCTGAGATGGGGGGCCAGGTCCGTTCGATTGGCCTTGAAACGCATGTCCTTTCCTCCTCCTTTGCACTCCCTGGTATGCCGTGGTGGTATGACGGGGGTGGACGTTGGTCGAGGGATGAGTGACGGGTTAGCAGGTCGAGGTGCGATGGGAGGGAACGTTGGTTTCTTGATCGTCCACTTGGATCCAGAGGTGTCGGTGTCAGTGGATTTAGTGGGTGCAGCCGGTGAGGGAACGGGCTGTCCGAGGACTTTCGTGAGTTCATCGAAGGCTTTGATGACTTCTGGGTGAACGTCTTGGTCATCGGACGGTTCGCGCTTCATCGGCTGTTTTCCCTCTTCGCCTCCTTCTGCCTCCTTCTCTTCTCGCGTTTCGCAATCTTAGTCTGTCGCTGTGCGGGGTTAGTGTCGTCCATGCTCGCAGGAAGTCGTCGTCGTTCTACCGTCGCTGTCCGTTTCCACACTAGCAGCCATAGATTTCGGAGCATTTGTCTGGCCATTTGCCGGTGCTCTCGGAGGATCAACGACGATGGGTTCATCCATTGTCGTAGCGCGCGTCGGAGGATCGGTATGGGTGCGTCGGATGGGTCGGACGGTGTCGGAAACCGTTGCCGTCTTGCCAGCGACCATTCCGACTGAGGATCGGAGGCGACGGTGACGACCAGATGGAGGAGTGTGTCGCGGGCGGTGGTGTAACGTAATCGGGAGTGGAGATGCAGAGGCCGCGGGAGAGTGAGAACATACGGCTGCTCGTCGACTCCCGGTTGCGCGATTCCGGTCGTGGATACAGCGTAGCCGAACTTCTACGTATGGTATGGGCTGGCGTATAGCGCGATGAATGAACTGGACACAAGTTTGGATTCGCGTAGTAGGGATTCCAAGGTTTGGTCCATAACCGACGCGTGGTGCTCGAGGCATCGTTTAGCCTGGTCCGAGCTCCTTCCAGTTGCTCGACCATTGCTTGGAAGTGATCCAGATGGCGTGCTTCGGCTCTGGCGTGGATAAGGATACGACGAGGAGTAAAATCGGAGAAGAGCTCATCTCCGTCTGGAGCGAGGGACGGGTTCGAACGCACTCGAGGAGGGCCTCGATGAGTCGTTGCTTGCGTCGTTGGCCTCGTCTCCTTGGACGTAGTCGGCGGCGACTGTCATCCGCTGAAGCCTGGAGAATATTCCGTCGATATGAGTATCGTATCTATAGTATTCGAGTAGAGACTGAATGAGGTTTCCCGGTTCTCGCGTTCGACAAGGACGGGTCCGGAGACTTCGAAATAAGAGGGAGGGTGAAGTCCTTGGTAGAATTGGCGGTGCCAATCCAGGGCAGTTGACGGTGTTAGCGATGGGTTGAAGTGTAGCATTGCGAGTGGGGGCTGATGACATGTTCGGGGTGTAGGTTGGTTTAGAGGAGTGTTGAGAGGATGAAGATGGTGGCCAAGTGCTGAGTCTTGCATACATGCGTGAGGACCTCTGGCCTGCCAAGCTCGTCCTTTGTCATCCATTGATTTTCTTCATCGGACTGCCCTTTCAACGGCGAAGTGCTGCGTGTTGTTCGCGCGCTTCGATGATTCAGGATGGCTTCGACTTCGACATCTCCTGGCCGTCCACGAGGTCTGGCGGTGGGATTTCGAAGTTAGGTCCGCTGCTCTGTCTCCTGATAAAGGGGGTGGCAGGGATGCGTGGAAGGTGTCGTGACATTTCATCCCTTTTGGTAAGGCCAGCTGATAGACCACGGGGATAGAACTTTCTTAATTTTGAATGGTCCTTCTCGTTTTGGTGATAGCTTTCGGTTGGGGTACACGTGTTCGGGTTCGCTTGTATCAAGCCAGACCTTCGACCTTGGGTAAAGGGTTTGAACTGACCCCGTGTCTTTCTTATCATGAATTGCCTGCGTGAGGCCGCAGCTGCTTTCTTTTGCTTTGCTGTGATCTTCCATCCAAATCTGGGTGGTAGGGACGGTTGACGATTCAAATGCCGTGGGAATTGCTTTGGGATGGGATCAGTGCGGCCGAGGAAGGGGAATGTTTCGTTGCGGAGTGTTCTCGATTGTTGTGCGAATTCGGCATCAGCCAGGTAGTCTACCATTCGGTAGGGTGTGCGTGGCAGAAGATGCGAAGGTAGGTTTCGAGTTCTTGGTTGCTCGTTCGTTTTCTCCTCGTTTGGGGATGATAGGCGGTGGACATGCTTCTTTTGACTCCTGCGGAGTCTCCAGAGTTCTTCCATGACCTTTGATGCAGGGTGGGGCCTCTGTCTGATAGGAATTTGTCGGGCATGCCAAATCGTTTGTAGACGTGTCGATGGTAGAGTTTGCTGTTCCTATAGCATCTATTTCCTTCGTACATGGGATAAAAATTACCCCTTTGTAGCATCATGGTCGACCACTCTACCATTACTGAGTCTTTTCCCAGCTTCGGGGAGTGCCGAGAAATGAAGTCGCACGTTAAGCGAACGGTCGTCCACTATGTTCTGGTTTGATAGGTTAACGGTGGAATGCGTGGGGTGTGTGTTGACTTTCGTTTGTTGACAAAGAGCGCATCCTTTTACGAATTGTCCTACAAATGCTGCCATTCCTGGCCAGTAGTAATCTCGACGTAGGAGTTCCAGTGTTTTGTACTTTCCCTAGGGTGTCCTGATGACTGGGCTTGTATAGATGCGTGATATCGGTTCGTAGGTCTTTGTTACTTGAGTACGTAGCATTTGCCGTTGAACATGAGTAGTCCGTTTGCATGGTCCAGTCTGTTTTTGTTTGTGTCGCCCTAGGGTTTCCTGTCTTCCTTCGGCTACTTCCATCGCTTTGAGCCCGTATTCATCGTCCTAGGGCTATATCGAATTCGGTCTCCCATGACATAGTCTGTGGTGATTGTGTTTGGATGTCCTGGGACCACTGGATGTTGGTGAATAAATGATCTGGGAGTACTATCGCGTCTACGCGAACAGTTCGTCTGGAAGGAGTGTTTCATCCTCGTTATCGTGATCTGAGTCGTCAGAGATGTCCTTAGTCGCGATATCGTGTCGGATTGCACTAGAGTGGGACCTTTGCAGTATTCGAGTTTCATGTCAAAGTCAAACAAGAACAGTTTCCATCGTGCTTGTCTTCGGTTTAATCGTCGGCGGATCGGAGTACGTGAGATTTTGTGGTCATGAGTACTCGTCGGGATGGGGAGATCAGTGAATGTAATGTCTCCATTCTTCGAGGGCTCGTGCCGAATAGTTCGGTCGTAGATTTCGAAGTCTGGTTGATTAAAACTTTTTGACAAGTATGCCACTGGGTGCCAGTCTCCGTTTTCGTCCGGTTGTCGTAGTACCCCTCCCGTCGCAAATTTTGATGCGTCTGACTCGATGAGGAAGGGTTTAGACGTGTCGGGTAATATGAGGACTGGGGACGAGGTGAACCGTTGTTTCAAGTTTCGAAGGCTTTCGGCATTCCGTTGACCAATTCCAAGCTATCCCTTTTCAGTGAGCTCGTTTAGGGGTTCGCGAGGTCGGAAAAGTGACTGATGAAGCGTCTGTAGAAATTTCCAAATCAGAAAGGCTCGTACTTGCTTTACCGTGGTGGGTGCCGGCCAGTCGATTATTCCCTGGATTTTCGCTTATAAGAACTTTATGTGCCGGATGATTACCCTCTAGGAAGTCTACCTCTTCGACGTCGAATGCGCATTTCTCGAGTTTGCAATAGAGATCGTTGTCGTCTAATTTCTTCAGTACTCGTTTGGTTCGTTCTGCGTGTTGTTCATCTTCGGAGTGAAGCATCATATCGTCCATGTAAATAGTTAACCATCCCCATCGACTTCGTCGCTGAATATGTGGTCCATCATTGCCTGGAAGGTTGCCGGGGAGTTACACATGCCAAAAACATAACCATTGGTTCAATAACCCTTGGTTGGTTTTAAACGCTTCCTTTCCATTTGGTCACCATCCTTGATCCTGATGTTGTTGTACCCAGCTCTGAGATCGAGCTTGGTGAAAATCGTGGATCCTTGGAAGTTTGTCAATGAGTTCGCCAATGAGGGTAGCGGATATGTATTCTTGACTGTTCCTTCGTTAAGGTACACGGTAATCTTGACATGGTCTTTAGTGATCCGTCTTTCTTGCCTACAAAGAAGAATGGTGATGCCATGGGGATTTCGATGGTCGAATGTATCCTTTACGAAGATTTTCCTCTAGAAACTCCTTGAGTTTCTCCTGTTCCAGAGGTGACAACGGGTACACTTTGCAATCTTTTGGTACAAAGTCATCTTTGAGGTCGATGGCGTGATCGTATGGACGGGATTCTGGGAATCGTTCGGAGGCCTTTTCTCAAACACCGACGCGTACTCTCGGTATTTTTCTGGTACTTGAGTTGTCGTTTGAGTATTGGCTTTCTGTGCGAATTCCATTGCCGGGTTGACTTTAGCATTGATCCATAGTGCTCGCGTAGCTATGGTGGTTTATGTCTTCAGTCCAGGTTACCGCTGTAAGTTTCTTCTCTCCTGGTAGATAGGAATATAGGATATCGCCTTCTTCCAATTCTCCGGGTGTCATGAGGTCAACTGCTCGTAATTGAGCGAAATTAATCGTTGGTTCGTCGGCTGGTGCGGTAAGATTTCGAGGGTCTTCTGACGACAGCTTGTTAATCCTTCGGTCGTCCGTCGGGTAGTACTTCTACTGAGACTCGTTTTCCAAACTGGAGGCGTCCATCCTTCCAGTTGATGGCTGGGTTTCTATCCTTGAGCCAAGTGATGCCAAGGATGACTTCCTCTCTGCCTAAGTTCGTGACGAGGAAGTTTGTTCGAATGGTTCGGCCTCCGACCGTCATAGGTATTTCTACCTCGTGTGTGATGCGTCCTTGACGGTTTGGAGTGCCGTCGACGTTAAACACCGCAATGGTTCGCTCGAGTTTTCGTGACTTGAGCTTGAGTTTCTTCACCATTTTCTCAGATATGAATGTTCCTCCTGCTCCAGTGCGAGGGCGGGTGTTCGACGATTCTCTCTCCTTTCAACGTTATAGGGATGCGCATAGACATTGCATTCATTTCCGCTATAAGTACAGAGTAGGTGGAGATGCGAACAGGAGCTGACGTCGAGGCAGGCTCCTTTTAGGAAAAAATCCTTTCCAAGCCCTTTGGCGAGGTTCTTGCGCTGCTTCTTGGAAAGCGAGCTGATGAGGTTGCGGATGACCATTTCTCCGTCCTCGTCTTCTTCGTCAGAGTCCTCCGACTCCTCGTCGCTAGAGTCGTCGTTCGTGACAACGGTGGCCCGACACCGTGGTGCGCGGCCGGCTTCTTTCCATCGTCTTGGTTGGAGGGTTTCTTCCTTTTGGTTGGGCAATCTTTAGCGAGATGTCCCTTACCTCACAGTTGTAGCATAGGCCCTTCTTTCCTGGCCTCTTGCCTTTCCTCTTTAGTGCATCGGTGACGTTTGTCATCTTCATCGTCGTCGTCTTCGATGAATTTAATCACCGAGTCATACCAGGCAGATAGCGTGGTTGGTTTTACCAGCTGAGCTGAGGCGGATTTGGTTCTTCATGTCGATGGGGATGCATTTCTTGAAGCTCCGGATGAGCTGGGCGTCGGTGTCGCTGCCTTTGAGCTGTAAGCGAGGTGTCTGAACTTGATCACTGTTTCCTGACAGTGTCTTTCTTGTCTCGTTCGGATCTGTTTTTAAGGCGTTCGATTTTCCTTAAAGCGTTCGAGATATCGTCGCGTTGAGCGAAGATCTTGTCGAAATCGTCCCAAAATTCGGCGAGAGTGCCGGGATATCCTTTATCTCCGTATTCGTCGAGTTTCAGATCTGCCCAGGATTTGGCTGATCCTTTCGTCATATAAGAGAGGGCGAAGATGATTCTTTCCTTTGGGAGAGCGAAGTCGGTGGGGTATGCTTCAAAATAGAGGTGACAACCTCTTTTGAATTCCTTGACGCGTTTTCTGAGCCGTCAAACTCATCTGGGGTCCTCAGTTTAGTTGCTTTCGAGGGATTTCTTGGGGGTTGCTCCCGTCGAGGTTGAATTTGCCGTGATTGCAGCCTTGATTTCCTGTATCCCTTGATCTACATCCGCCAAACTTCTGGGCCATCCTTGTTTCCATTGTCTGTGCCATTCCCTGTTTCTTCACTATTTCCGTTCGATATTTCCTGGCTTTCTGCTCGGTGGGATCCCGAGTCAGAGTGTAGAATTTGATTTGTTTGTCTAGACACTCGAGGAAATGTTAGAAAGTTACTTCAACTTGATTGATGAAGACGGTGAAGGGTTCGTCGGTTTGGTTGACGATGAAATTGGGGTTGACAGGTTCTGAGGGATTGGAATCGGATGTGGAAGATGAGATAGTTCGTGGGGTCTGGTGTTGGCCTCTGGTACACGGTTCGTAACCTTCGGTGGGTTGGATCGTTTTCTTGTCTGGTGTGTTTCCGGTTCTTTGCAGGGGTTTTCGTCAGCAGAATCGTAGGATTCCTGTGTCGGTTGCGAAGTTAACGTCTGTTCCTGATTTCAGGTGAAATCGGTGTGTACGAGCGTACACACAGTTCCGTTGGCGTCTGCCGTGGTGGTTCGGTGAGCCCTTGTCCTTGTTACAGGACCAGGGTTGGAGTTTCGGGATAACTAGTTAAGTAGTCGGCCGTTCGGTGGGTTCTGGGTGACTTAGACTCAAAAGAGTCGGTCGGTTCGAAACTGCGATCTAATGTTAAGACCAAAGGTCGTTCGCGCCAATGAGCTGGGGGCTCAATGCGACTCTGAGGGGCTAATACGGAGGTTTCCCTCTAGCACGCAGAGACTGACCAGAGATATCGATGTTTAATAAACAAGGAGATCGCAGTTAAGGCTACGAGGCCTTGACTGGTCGATCTTTATACTACTGTACAAGATGGTGGCGTGGGAGGCATACTACGTATCCGTACTAGTGTTGAGACTAGTAGATGAGTCTGGGCAGGGCGTAGGGTACGCTACGCTAGCTGAGTCATAGGGCACAGGGCGAGGTGAGTCATGAGTCGCGAACCGAGCCGCTATTGCTAATCGTTCGAATAAAAGAATAATTCTGTCCGTAACATCGAGGTTATGCGTGAGATGAATGGTATTGAGGGGCTGGTCCGCGTTGAAGGGCCAGCAGATTCTGTTTGGACGCAAGGTCGAGTCAACATGTGTGCAGTTGAGTAGGTTTTCAGGGACGTACAGTGGCACACCAGCTTCCATAGATTCGGTCAAGCTGTTAAAGCCGCCATGGGTCACGAACCATGCGGCAGCCTAAACGCGCAGTCGCGCATTCAGCGATCCAGTACATGCGTGCTAGTCGTCCGGTGACTAACCGAATGATTTAAAATGGCTTGCTGAGGAGCCCAAGGAGTAAAGACTCCCAGCCCGGATGCCTCCACCCTCTGACGAACGTCATCAGGAACTTGAGCGAAGGGCGAGGAGTGCGCTAATATCTATCAACAATATTGGATTAGAAACCCCCAGAAGCCTTGCGCTCGGCTACTCACAAAAGGAATATTCCGTTCAATAAAAATGTCTAACAGTAGCCATACCTTCTCCGGCTCTGTAGTCCAGAAAATGGAGCCGAAGGAGACCTGATAAGGATACTGAATGAGTAACGCAGTCGGGACCGGCAAGAATGACTAACATAAACCAGCGACCGCTCGCCGTGCGTTTGCAGAACCTTGTCCACAAATTTCATGATCTCAGGTGACTTCGACGCCTGCTCCATCTCGATTTGAGCGGCTTGCTCCGACGTGGCGAACAGAGGGCCAAGCATATAGTACTTGCGGGAAGTCGAGTCGAAGAAGTCATTGAAAGATTGGACAACCTCTTTCGACTCTATGGTCTCAATGGCAGGGGTGATGAGGCCGTCACACTCGTGTATGAGCCTGGAGGCGAACCAATCAGTACGGCAGCACGCACAAGAGCAACGGCCAGTATGCGCATACTTGTTGAAATACAACAAAAACAGACCAATGCCTGACCCATCTATAATCATCTAGTTGAAGAGTTGATTAGCGACGAAATCATGATGTCGGTCGGACCAAGTACCTTTTGCGGGTGATTCTCGTAGTGGTAGATTGGCGGAAGGCCCGTGTAGTGCTCAACCTCGTTCCTGGGAGTGAACAATGCCTAAGGGTATAGTGCGTTTGCGTAAATAAAGATGTCCAAACGCGACCATTTCCTCATCCTCACGTCAAATGCTGCCTCAACGACTGGTTTCCCGCTCGCCTCCATGACTTCGTCAACCCGCCGTTGGAATTCGCCCGCACTATGCGGCCCAAACGGACCAAAAAGTGCATTCAAAGAAGTAACAGGTCCCACGGCCCAGGCGTACACCTTAATGTCAGGTGCTTGCCTCCGCGCGGTCCGAAATTGTTGATAGTCAAATATCTGATTTATTGTCGGAAAGAATCAGCTTATGCACTTTGGAGATAGATGATGACGCGACATACATCAACCACAAGAGTGCTTGGTCGAGGCAAGACAGCAGCCTCGGTACCTGTTTTAGCACAGTGGACTGGCTCCTCGTTGACCAGCTTCAGGAATTGCTCTTTGAAAGACTGAGAAATCACATCCATGTCCATGGGCTTGTGCTCGTGCTCTACCAATGCTACCACTCTGCAAGAGAATCAACCCTCGGTAGGACAATGCGCTCAAGGACAGTATACACACCTGATGTAGGCAAGAAGGTTCTCTTGCCCGACGTCGAAATTGCGAGATAGTTCGCCAGCGACCTTGTCGTGCATCCCACGGGAAGTGAAGAATGTGACGTTGATTGGGCGGAGCTGAACGAGCCTTGCGACCAAAGTGCAGAGCGCTCTCACGTGCCCTGCGAGCCAGTAAGCGAGGTCGGACGAAGAGCATGTAAACGAATACATACCCCATCCGATATACGCGTGGACGGCGATGTGCTGAGTCTTATGAGAGGCCATGGCAGGTTAGGGGCGTTAGGGCTGGTGTATCGGCATAAAACGCACCTTAGCCACGTATATACGCTGCGCGCGAGTCGGTCTTTCCCAGCACGGATGCAATGTGGCGTGTCAGCAAGAACACAGGTGTGATTGACGTGAGCAGACCGCAAAAACGTATCGAGACGCCCCAGCTGATCATGTCAAAACCATTTCGCGCCAGATTCTTCGGCAGAGAAGGCTAAAGGATTTTATTCCCGGATATCTGTGTTAGTGCCACGACCCAGTGCCGGTATGTGAGCATCTGGGCTGGACAGGCAGGGGAGCGCCTGTTGAGTGTCAATGCTGCCCGCGTTCCTGATAGCTGGGTAGGCGGGTTCCCATGCCAGTCTGATGTAGTTTCTGCATAGGGGCTGCCTGTGAGTAAAATCAAAACGATGAATAGCGTTGTACATGCACTCACCGTTGTGAGGTAGCTGCGGGGCGGGTTCAATTTGATCTTGACATCATAAGCGACCTCTTCCGTAACGTAGTAACCACGGCCACACCGTGCGAAATCGTATTGGCCTACACCGGACAGAGGAGTACTTCAGTGCCAGAGCCATGGTTGGGGTGAACGAGCAAGTTCGAGCTCTCAGCAAAAATGGCCGTAGTCGTCTGACCACACAGATATTCTACATCGTTAGAGGATATTGGCAGCGCCCAAGTACCTTTGATCCTGACCTTGATGCATACCCACGCATGTACCTGACAGTCTGCATCAGCTCGGTCAGTGGTCGTGATCGCCCGCACAGGAATGGACTTTACATACGATTTCGCAGCCCCATGCATCTAACCATAGCAAATTGACCTTCACACGGTCTGAGATGCGCGTTGAAGTGATCTTCGTGTCGCACCAGGACTGACTGTATGGCTGCCGGGTAAGAAGGAGACGCCATGGTGGTTGCTACTTCACAAGCGCCTCAACGCCACAAAGCATCCGGGCATCACCGACGCGCATAGACGCCCTAGTCCCGAGCACAACAAAAGCTTGAAGTTGAAGGACAAGGATACTGGTGTCGAAATTTATTGTTGTTTCATTAAGAGAGGAGATAAAAGCACAGTAAGGGTGGGACTTGAGTGATATGTATTATAATTGGGTGTGCAGTATTGGCAAAACAAAATGAGTCGGCCCAGGTTCGAACTGAGGACCTTCTGTGTGTTAGACAGATGCGATAACCAACTACGCCACCGACCCTTGACATAGCACGCTTTACGAATGCTGTATAATCCTTGTGCACCTCTCTTTGCGCACCTCTCTTTGCGCACCCGAGCGTCTTGCCGCCCGAAGCTGACCACCTGCACTATTTCGTGAGACCTACAGCATGCTGTAAAGTTCTACTGTTGCTCTAAGCCTGAGCTCTCAGCCTAGCGGGGCTACTGTTTGCCTTGCGGCATTCGTTTTTCTTCGTTCGGTAAGCGTGGTTTGCTCAAAGTTACTCGCACTTCACTTAATCTGGTAGGAACAACGTTGGAAGATGCTATGCTGCGAATACTATGTTCGGGATGGCTCTTCAGCTAGCTGCCGTGCGTCTGACCTGGATTCTGACCGTGTGCTTGCATGCAAAGCTACTGCACCCGATACTAGGCGCCCGTAAGGCGTCTTCCAGATGAGTGCTCTTCGATGAGTGCTTTCCGCTTTCAGACTGCTCACATCCTCACCAGAACACGCAGAAATAAAAAGTTGAGCATATTGAGGCCTCAAAAGTACCCGCGAGATGCTGAGTACTCAAAGACATCGCTAGGACCCGAGATCCTAGATGCTCAGAATGGGTACTTGAGGCAGTTTGGTTCAGAACTCGACAAGCCGCGGTGGCTCGGCGGTCAATAGCATTCGAGGCTGGACCTTATGAACACCAGATGAACGAGAGTTCGACACCGGCCCAGGTCGTTCGGATCCGACCGGAGATGTCTCGCGCGACCCGCTAGGAACGGGCACCCAAGTATGCAGGCGGCAGGACTTGGCTCTGCCACAAACACTGCCCGGTCAGCCGGAGTCTTTTGTTTCTTTTTGCGATCCAGTTTTCGACACTGACTTATTCTGCGTTCGCACATCATCCCAATTTCGTTCCTCCCTCGCGAGCCGATTTGTTTGTCATGCCTGGCTGGCATGTCTAGTTGGTAGACCATGACTCGGGAAGCGAGATAGCGGTGTCGGTGTGAAGCCAACCGCATATATTATATGCGGTCAACGCAGGGCCAGCGGCATCTCCAATATGCGAAAGGGTTGTCATGGGGTTGTCAGCTCTTCAGATTTCCTCCCTGCTGCATTCAGAAAAGAGTCCCGCGTAATCTCAGCTTCATTTGCCTTGGCCTTGACAATTACTAGTGTTTACCTTTACCTTCAGCAACTACATAATTGGCCATTCTGCCTGCTTGGCACGAATTGGGTAGCTCTGGTGACTTCGAACAAATTAAACTTGGACTCATTCCAACTGATAGTGCCAGAACGGTTTGGATCGGGTTATCCGAGGACTGAATGCGCCAACGAAGGATTATATAGATTGCAGATAGTTTACGGGGAAAATACAGCGATAATGTGGTGACATGGCTGAAAAGAAATTAGCGTGGAGGGAAGTGTCGGGAAAAAACTTACCAAATGACTAAACGGTAATACAATGGAGGTATGGTACAATAATACACATAGTGGCCATGCTGCTGACTCATTCGTCTTGGAAGCTGCTTGCCTTCTTCCGGCCCCGCCCTCTTCCTCCGCCACGGGCACGACCACGTTTAGACGTTCGTGGCAGCGACGTCGCAGATCGTTTGGTGCCCCTGGATCCGCCTGCGCCGTTCGGACAGGCTACATACATTCTTTAGCACTAGGGTGGACGTGCGCTAACACCTCGAAGGACTAACCATTGCTATAGTGCCCAGTCAGACCGCACTTGAAACATTCGCCGCCACCCGCGCCAGAGCTTGACCCACCAGGACAAGCTGAGTAACAAAAATGGGCGGTACGTAAGTTCTCAACTCTAACAGTTGTACAACGTTGTGACGCACCATTACTAAAATGCCCGACTTGCCCGCACTTGAAACATGCTTGAGAGGAACTTGAGGTGCCAGCGTTATATGAACCTGAACTATAGCTCCTCGAGCCGCCGCCGCCGCCGCCACCAGCTCCACTGGGACAAGCTACGAGGTTTGAACATTCAGAGGATACCCTCAATAAAAATAAATTGGGAACGCACCACTGGCCCAGTGTCCTGGTAATCCGCACTGCAGCACCCAGTCAATACGATAGTGAACTGTAAAGCACCGATCTGCGTACCTTGAAGCACTCTCCAGAGCCTCCGCCCAACCCAGACGCTCCACCGCCACCGCCACCACCCGACCCACCACCATCCGCCCACTCGAAGTACCCACACTGCTCGCCCTGCGGGTTGATGCAAGTGTAGAATTCGCGTCCTTGGTTGGGGCCTTCTTTGTGCACCTGTCTCCGCACGGCTGGCTTCGGGCAGCTGCATTGCTTCTCGCCGTTGGCCGCTGGTGCACCGGCAGCGCGGGGACCCGAAGAAGCGGGTGGTCGAGAAGGTCCCGCCACGGGTGCGGCCGGGCGTGACGGTGCTGAGACGACGTCTGCATCGGCCCACTGGAAGAAGGTGCAGGCCCCGTCATTCGCGCAAGTGTAGAACTGCCGGCCCTTGTTTGGAGATTCCTTCGTCACTGTGCGAGACGCAGCAGGATCGCCGCATTGGCAGTGGACCTCGTCAGAGGCGGCCGATACGGAAGGAGGCGCGCGCCTTGCTGGAGGCGGCGGCGGGTTTGCTCGAGCGGGTGCGAGCGGAAGAGCCGGTGGTCGCTCGACTTCGTGCTGGTGGAGGCGGCGGCGGCGGATCGTTGTAGTAAGCTAAGGGATTGGCATCGTCAGGCGCGCATATAGTCAGTCAGTCAAGACGGGGACTCACAATCATAGTCGTCGTCCGGAGGTGGCGGCGGTGGCGGCGGTGCTGCTTGGCCTCCACCACGGCCGCCACGACCTCGCCGTGAAGTCGTTGTGCCCCTCGTTGCAGCCGCCCCCGCCCTCCACGACTACCCCTACCACCCCTACCACCCCTGCTACCACGACCTCCGCGCCCACCTGCACCCCTCCGCCCCTCCTTCCCCACCACCACCATCGCCTCCTCCAGCTCCGATGGTCAAGGAAGTCCGCCTCATAGTCGACACCGCGCCCTTGCAGACGGTTACCAACGTTCTGAAAAATTACATCAACTCAGGATTCAAGATAGGATACGAAAGGTGTACACGAACTGTGATGATGCGGTTCATGTCACGCTTGATCTTAATGAACATCTCCTTGTATAACTCAATGTTCTCTACCAGCATGTCGTTCTTGGTCTTCTGGCCTTGGCAGATCTGCACCATTTGCCGTTCGGTCTATGAGAGAAAGAACTCGTGGATAAATGCAAGAAAAATCAATGAACTCGAACGACGGACTGACCTCGCGTCGCATCTCAGGCCGGCTGAGACTACGGTCAAATCCAATATCATTGTATCCTTCCACCAGGCCAACACCAAGCGTCGACGGAACAAGGTATTTGGTGGCACCTTGCATACGCTCAATCACATATTTGCGGTCGACGATAGTCTGGATGTGTTGAGCAATAGTCGCATCCGTGCCTGCAGGTGATAGTTATCAGTCCAGTTCCCTGCAGTACACGCATGGTTCACTAACCAATGCCATTTTTGTCCATGAGAGTTACCAGATCGGCTTCAGTGAGAAGACTGGGTCGAGTCGTCTGACCCTCCCTCAATTCACAAACAGACGGCACGAACTCCTCGCCTTCCTGGAAGTCGGGGAGTTCCTTGTCAGACCATTTATCATACGGGAAGACCTCGAGGTAGTTTCGCTCTCGTACGCTCAGGCCTGTTATCATAAGCTGTCAGACAAAGTACGTTGATGATAATCCATTACTACCCACCCTTAGCGTAGAACTCTTCCCCGCCGTAGTCAACCTCGATGATAGTCTCCCAACCAAGGGCATCTCTCGAGCAACAGGCCAGGAAACGCCGCGTGATATATTCATAGACTCGCTTGTCGTCTCCAGCTAAGTTCCCGGCATGAGCTGTGGGATGAATGGGAGGGTGTGCCTTATCATCCTTCTTGCCTCTTCTTGGTGGCGTGAACCCACCGTTCTGGAGGCTACGGAAATGTCAACAGAGAACAATATGGGAGAGAACAAAAACGCACCCGTTAGCGAACTGACCCCATGCGGCATCTGCAGTTTGTTTGCCGATCAGGGTCATGAAGTCAAACTGTGGGTCGAACTGGTCTGTCTCTGTGCGAGGGTAGGACAGAAACCCTTGTTGATACAAGTGCTCGGCAATCTGTCAACGCGCATCATCAGTGTTAAACAATTGAGTTGCACTAGAGCGCATACATCGAGCACTTTCTTCGGCGAGATCTTGAGCAGACGTGAACCGGCTTTCTGGAGATCGACAGTGGTGAGTGGAAGCGGTTTCCTACATCAGACTCGTGTCAAGTGCTCGAGCAAACTCGTGCGAGGAAAGATACCCACCATTTCTTGGTGTCTTTCTTTGTGACCTTCGTTACTCGTGCTGTAGGATTTTCCAATATGTGCTGGAAAATGGCTAAAGCCAGATCGAACTCGAACAGATGTCCTCTCCGCCAAGTAAAAGGAGTTTCTTCTTCCTCGCCTGTTGTCTCGTCGACGCGATTCAGCGCGAGGTAGATATACGAGAAGGTCTCGGGTACAAAAGATTTGACTTGGTTATATCGGGATACAACGAAACCGAGAGTTGGGAACTGACACGGGCCTAAATCACTAGAGGCGGTCGGTATAAGCTGCCGATAAGAGGTGCGCGAGAGGACGTGCCGTAGGATATCACGTCTCCCCTCAATTGTTCGAAGCGGTTCTGGAGTTGTAAACTTTGAAAGCGAGTGAAAGCGGCACCTATGCGAAGGTCGAGGACTGTTCGGGCTTCCACCGCGTTCGACTGAGCCATGTCCAGGTTCACCGGATGTTGAGCCGCGTTATGAATCTGCCTGAGCATAGAGATAAATATAACTACAAAGTGAGCAAAAGGGTTACGCACTGTGCGATGATGGCGCTGAATCTTGCCCGCTTCACCGTGATATTCGCCTTTGCCTTCCTACAAATCCCCGCGATCTCTGCTCCGATATTCTCGCCCTCCCTATCGCAATCCGTCCATATCATAAGCATCTGAGCTCGCCGCGCTTCATTTGTAAGGTTGCGAGCTATGCTTTCTGAGCCTTTCTTCACGCTGGGAAGGACGGCGGCGTCGAACAACTGGAACGGGTCGCACGACTGCCAGTTGGAGTACATGCTGTCGAAGTCATAATCGAGGAGGTGACCAGTGACAGATGTGACGGTGTACTGAGAGTTGGTTTGTGGATAGTCGAAGTCGAAGTTCTTGATGTACTTGTTCGGGCTTGAACGCTGTGTGAAGCTCAGTCGCAGGGGCCAACTCACGACTGGGAGACTCACCGTGTTCAGCTGACCTCCGGATAGAATCTGACTTATAGAGCGAGCGATTGAGGGTTTTTCCGCCACGCAGAGGACCCTCATCAGGCGTAACACAGCAGTCCGAACGCGTGATGTCTTCAAGAGTAGATCCTTTCGCCTAAAGAGTATACGTAGTCGTTATGAGCTTCACTACTTCAAGACATCATTAGGAAACGGTTGGTCTTACTTGTATGATGTAATGTCTGGGGCTCAGGACATGCAGAGAGCAGCAGCAGGTGGACGTTCAAAGCATGGTGAGTTGCAGAGCCCAAGTCGCCGTTCGGCGCTCGCGACGCGACTTGCACACGGACCACGTGCTCCACGCGGCCTGGAAGTGGCGCTTTGAGAGGTAAAACTGAGACGAAATCTAACCAGCGACGCTGACCGCGACCATTGATGTGCTTCATTTTTTGCTGTGAAGAAGAGAGGGGGTGACGCAAGTGTATTGAAACGTATTTTGTAGATTTATATTGATACCTGGCACGAAAGGCGGCCACTGCCGAGGACACTGGCAAGGCCTGTCGCATGTTATCAACAGCGATGTCTCGGCTCTCGACTCACTGGCTCGAAAGCCTGCTATCCCCCAACAAAGAAAAATCACGAAAACAACTTGTTATTTGCAGATACAACGACGAAGCAATCTACCAGCCCTGACCAATGGCAATATTCACGTCGCCGTCCGCAAGACCGGGCATCAACTCGCACATCATGTCGAAGAAGGAATCACGGTCCTCGAAGAGTGCGTAGGTCTTGTGACGAGGGTCCGGGTTATTGATCTGGACTTGAAATGTGGATAGAAGCGGCCATTTCGTAGAAGCGTCTGCCAGGAGCGCGTCCAGATGCGTAAATCCGTCGTCGTGTTGCAACGCCTCGAAGTGTCCAATCGACTGGAACTCAAGCGTGAGCGTCCTCAGCTTCGGGCCGAGCCGGGAGATGAGCGGTGTCACCCAATCCGTACCACGGTTGTAGTAGGTATCGGACAGCGTAAAGTGCTCCAGGTTCGGCAACTCGCCTAAAATGGAGACCGCCGTGTGGTCGCCAGATCGAATAGCTGTAATGAAGCCACGGTGAGCAGACGACGGAGTGCAGAATTATACGACTCACCTTGCAAGAACGCCTCGTCATATTCATCGCACTCAAGGCCCGCACACCCGGGCCACAAACTGAACGAAGTGAGCGAGGGGCCAGTTTGCGGTAGAAATTGGTGTAGCGAAGGGCGTCAATCTCGTCTATCCAGCACGTGTACTCGAGATCCTTGACGTTGCACTGTCCCCAATGCTTGACCACCCAGTCGGCAAACTCATGAAACCACGGAAACTGGTCGAAAACCAAACGATCGAAAGAGCGTCCCGAAACATAAGGAAGGGGCTTGATGTTTATTATGCCATCGGGCGTCCGGAAATTGCTGACACCGTCATTAGTCTTGTAAGCGACTATCGTCTTCACCTGTGGCGGCACCTTCTGGAAAAATTCGACAAAGTCGGGAAAGGATTTGAAAAAGCAGTTGTCGATCTCTAGCTCGCTCAGGCAAGCAAAGATTGAGGGAAGTGATGAAAGGAATTTCGGAGCGGCAAGAGGCTGGCAGTGGCAGAGTGCTAATTCGGTAACCCGGCTGTGATATTTGATTATGGTAGCCAAGGTCAGGTCTTCGTCCAACCAGGCACTTTGTCCCTTGTCGCAGCGATCCAAAATTAGT
>JAKOGH010000539.1:0-23567 GCA_024811115.1 Terana coerulea
ATGGGAGAGGCTCATGACGCTTGCAAGAGGCATGCTCCCACGCACTACGCCACAAAGTTCTTGTCACGGCGCACGTGGACAGTGACAGTTCGTCGCGTGAACGAGCGCCGGCCGATTGCGCGCCGCCGACTCTCTCGCCGCCGTCATCGACATCAAGCGCGTTTGCGTCAGCGTCGTCACCGCCTTCTCCCATGGAGCGCATATATCGCCGTCGCCCTCGGGAGGCGCAGCTCATCACCTCATCTCACCCCTCTACCGCCTTCTCCAAGTCGTTCTTGCCATGCTTTCCCTCGTTACTCGTCAACGCCTCGCACAGCGAGCAGCTCAGTCGTCCGTCCCGCGAGGCGCCTCAAGGTCGCTTATGTCGCTTTCAGAACATAAGGTTGGATTCAATTGTCGTGAATTGGCATCCTGGCTGAAACTGCGCTCGGATAGTACACCGCTCATGCAACGGCCCGTGGCCAGGGCAGAAACGGCCAAGTCAAGTCCAACGACGACGACGGCCTTGAGCTGCGTCTCGCGATGCCTCGTTCTCTGGGCGGTAAGGGCGACGGTCAAAACCCTGAGCAGCTGTTTGCTATGGGCTATGCTGGTACGCCAAGCTTGCCTTCCGGCTCGGTATAACCGAGCACTCACGAAGTCATCTGGCTGTCTTGCAATAGCCTGTCTCTCTCCGCCATTCAGATGGTGTCGAACCAGTTCGGGAAGACGGCCGAGGCTCGTAACGCTGTCGTCCATGCGCAGGTTCATCTCGGGAAACCCAAAGACATGGAGGGTTCGGGCTGGAGGTCGAGCTGCAGGTTGAAGGCGTTGACCAGGAACTGATCGATGCAGGACACGCTGTGAGTACTATCACCTTGCGTAGGATTTACCATATCGCTGACACACCCATTTACACCGCCGGCTTTCAGGCCTGTCCTTACAGCCGGGCTTTGAAGCACGGCGCGATAGTGAAAGTAACCAAGAAAGACTGAATATGGAATTGGGCGATCAAGTATACCGTACTTGTAACAGTTCACTAAAATTGTAATCCTAGCTGTGTCAAATGTTGTCATTTAACTTTTGCAAGTCACGGGTCTCCTCAACTCTCGCCTTAACCATACAAGGTGCGTCCCCGAGGGCGGTAATTAATTTCGAGTGCTCGCCCTCAGGCTGGCCGCTGACGTAGATCTTTTCGTAGTCCTCAGAATAAGTCCCTCCAGCTTTCAGTTTGCCAGGAAAAACCAACTCACGCCTTGACTTTCTTCCTGGTTTCCCGTTCACTGGCGCAGGTGGGGATCGTATAGTGTGATATTGTAGTTTATAAGGTCTGCAAGTCTAATTAGATCGAAGGGTACTTAAATGAGAGAGATGTGTTGTTGGGTCGAGAGCTAACACGAAATAAACGCACGCTACGACGTGAAGGGTGGCCCGTGCGCGCATATCACGGCGTCGACAGAGTCCTATCCTTCTCCATGGGCGTAAAGTTTCGCAGGGATACCTAACACCACTTAGCGTCATCTCGATGACGGCCATCGCAGTACCGAGTACCTAAGTCTGCGAACACGGGTAAATATGGATGGACTACAGAGGTAGATAAATAACGGCGTACTGATGTGCTGTAACTCTGATATTCGTCGGTATATGCTGCCTCATTTCGTATTGAACAACGATAGGCCAATAAAGGTCCAACGCGAATGATTGTATCTGAGCGTTGGACATAGCTAGTGGTTTGAGCCTGGTGCCGACGGACGTTTTATTCAACCGTCAGGAAGGTAGCGACCTGCCCGTCCACGAGAACCGAGTGTGCGCGAAGTGGGGGGTATTCGAATCTAGAAATTGTCAACGGGTTAGCTGAGCTCAGATGAGCTCATGGAATGGGGATTATTCATGCCCCTGCAGTACGCAGGTGACAGTCGACAGGAGAGGGATGACGGACTCCAAGTCATTCCCACCACCAGCCACAAATTTCGTACCATTTCAACCATGTAGCGATACGTCGAAATGTGTTCCAATTTGCAGACCATTGGTCTGCTATGAATGGTGATGTGAATGGTCAATGACCGGTAGACGCCGCCGCCACCGAGTGGACTTCCTCGACTTCAAACCACCATGCCGTGGGCCACCCTGCACCAACCTTCCTCTGTCCTGGCCCTCGATGAGATTGAAATGAGGAACATACGCTCGAGACAATTGGTTCAGATCGAGCAAGCACGAGATCGAACGACCTTGGTTCGTTTCGAAGGTGAATAGGCTGGCATTTTGCTGGAATTTCATTGCAAGCTCACCGTGGATTCCAGTTGCCACACAAGCAGGCAGCAAGCAGGCAGCTCTCACAAGCTACCCCGCCACAGCCAAATACTACCCGCTATTCTGCACGAACTGCACTCAACCCAACAAGTCGACGTAGCCACCCATCCGGGCCCGAGAACTCTGGCCAAACACTGTGGTGAGCTTGCACCATTGCGTGTGTTACTGCCCTTTAAGCTCCTCAGCCACTCAAGTGACCCAGTTGCGAAGATTGGAACGGTCTTACTGGTGATCGCATACACTCCACATCGCAAGGTCTCGCTCGGCTGCGATGTAAGAAGTATATCGCGCCACAAGCCATACGACAAAAATTAGGCCAGTCCATATGCTCACACACTGATATCTCAGCAGACCTGCGTGCCGTGGTTGCTAGCTGTCGTTCTGCCAGTGTATCGCGCGAAAATCAGCCGTAGCAGGTTGATCAACAGACAACGACCGAGTCGGTGCGTTTCCAGCGCCTTGCGTGGTCATAGCCAGTACTAACATCGTCCACAAAGAGATTTGTTTCCTTTATGGTACAAACAATGCCCCCTGTCGAGAATGGATCGGATTCGAGCCCAACATATAGTAGGTGAGACGTACCAAATTATCAATACGCTGAACGTCCAGTTCAATCATCTTTCGAGAGACCATAGAAATCAGTAAAGAGAGGATCTACAGCTGCATTGCTCGGAGATTAGCGAACCCTCAACCGCATACACATGAACATGATCGCCACGATCTGTCATTTGTTGACATTCCTCCGGATTTGACTCGGCGGTCTTTGTCGCTACCGTCAGCTACAAGGCGAACGTGTAACGGGCTTGAGGCCGATAACTTCTTGATTGTAGTAAGAGCTCGTGTCCTGGTGAAGCCAACACCCTTGTGACATTCGAGCTTAGATTTCTTCATATCCACCGGCTCGTTGGTAGCTGGTTCAGATGTCAAGGACCATCCGGTAGAACAGAGTGTCCGCACTCACACTGGCGAGTTGGTTCAATTCATTGCACGGTGCGTTCAGAGCCTTTCGTACACTGCTGTGTAGCATTGATTTCAAGTTCATCGTTCCAGCGCGATGAGGCCCACATGAGGTCTCCAGCCCTTCTCTTCGTATCCGAGCTTTGGGACCTTGATAATGATTAAGCCAAACGATTGTACGAAGAGTAAGTAGTCTTATGACTCACCATGCTTTGCTTAGCTACCGCAACGTCGTCACCTCTCTATAGCCATCCTATCGCTCCCCTTCTGTCCTTTTCCTACCCAGGCTTTAGAGTGCTATAAACTTCAAGTCTTCAGGTTGGCCATGGTATGCCAAGAGGTCGTACTTCAGCCACCCTTGCGCTTCGGGATGTACGGCTCGCCTGCCACCGAGATAGAGATGCATGGTCTGCTCCTTCCCTAGCTGGATACTCTCACGAAAGAGAGGGGAGAAAATGGCAGCGATGACAAGTCTTGCAAGACACAGAAAGCGGCCTTGTTCAAAGAGTGGGTACCGATGGTTCGACAGCGTGGGTCGTAGTCCGCAGTGTCAAAGGTCTGAGTCGGCGCTGTGGGCCTGGCAGGACATTCGGACGCGAGGACTTGGTGCGAGGACTTGGTGCGGAGGTTCGGGAACCGCGACAAGTGCGAAACGCCGAGAGCATGCTCGGGTGGTCGCTGTGGATGCCTGGGGGTCCATGTGTACTTGTTGAAGAGCGCAGGGAAGAGATCTCCCTTCGGCAAGATTGGCGAGGCAATCGTGGTCAGGAGCGTTTTCAAGCGCTCTGCCAGTGGCCACGCCGACTTTTCTGCCACCCACCACCATCCGTCCCTCGAATCACCCTCCAGCTCACTATCATTATGCTCTCAAAGTTGGGCTTAGCCCAGGCTCTTACTTCAGTGAGCGTATGGCCATCTGGCAGCGACATCGCTGCGTCTGGGCTGGCTAAGTTTTCCCACATACGCTCTCCCCGAGTGTACCAATCCCGAGTGTGCCGACGACTCCCACGTCAAGAAACGACTTACTCAACTCAGCAGCTACTTGCTGTAAAAGCGAAGCTGTCGCATTCGTGGTCCTACCGTCGCCCTCGGCTGCGCTTATCTTTCCTATTACCCCAATCTACACCTGATCTGTGACCTGCACGTCCTGGATGTTGTCGGTATGCCTGGGAGGCACTCAGGTCAAGTCGCGCGGCCGATGCGAGGAGCTTGCATAAGTGGGAGGAGAGCGCGACATAAAGAATTGTAAGTATGGCTTACGCTCATGCGCCTATACAAGTATGTCCAACTCATTTCTCATGTAGCTCTGCACGCTTATAATGAGCTTCACGGGCCCATACGAAAGAACATCTCTGCCAGAACGCATAAACCATAGGAGATGCTGTCGCTTTTGCATCCACGACCTTGCAGCGGATAAGAAGTCAGGGCGCACCACACCACGAAGACAAGTTCCACGTGCCCATGCTCATCAGTGTCCCTGCTCTTCGTACAACTTAAATGACGTGTGGATCTCAGTACAATGACAATGAGTCCAAAATACGTGTTTGATTTCTTGAATGAGATAAAGGACTAGAGAAAACGCATGGCTAAGGAGGTCCAGACGGGAAGTAAGGTATGATACACAGGCGGCGGACAAGAAGGAAACGACGTGCGGACCAAACGCAGTCATATAGCTAATTAATCAAGCGAAACCAATATACTGCACCGTCAAAAAGTCGAGCATACCAAACCAAGACAAGAGCTGGGCATCAACACCCGCCACGACGGCTTGCCTGGAAAGCAGCGAGGGCAGCTTGGTGATCGTGCTGGAAGCGACAGGGAGTCGAGTTGTAGACGGGCTCGGGACCGGGCGCAGCGACTTGCCCATGAGAGTCGCGGGCGAAAGTCCCCGTGAGGAACGGAGCTTGTCTCGGCCTCGTCTTCGTCAGTGGTGGCAAGATACGAGATGAGACGTCCAGACGTGAGAAGGCGAGCGCGACTTCCTCGCCCGCGTCGTGCTCGTATTGCGTGTCCCGATACGTGCTGTGACCTTGCCGCATGCCTGGTCTGGGGTACGGAGACCAGCGAGAGGCACCCTTGTCATGCAACGCGCGGGGGCCTGGTCCGATAGTCGAGTACGAGGGAGTCGACGACCGGATTAGATGGACTGAGTTCCTGCTGGTTAGCGGAGCGAGCGTCGTTGGGGTGGCACCAAGCAGTTGAAGCGCCGAGAACGGGGAACAATCCGCCAGCTGCAGGAGGGTAGATACGCCTGGAAGTGGTGTCATGGGTAGTTTGTACCCGTATGCACATACATGCTCAGGCTGAGCCGGGGCCGGCTGGAAGTGTGGCTTCAGGGAAGGTGGCGGCGGAGTAAAGCTTGCCCATGGACGCCGTTCATCCTGAAGAGGTGCGGTGACGGGTTTCAGCTGCGGGTACTGGAGCCCTGGCAGAGAGAGCATGCCCTCGCATGGGTGAACTGAGGCAGAGGGCGAGGTGGCTGGAGTGAAGGGCAGCGAATGTGGCGTAGACGGCGCGGGCGATGTGAGAGGCGACGAGCTCGGTATCGACGACGCAATTGACGCGGGTGATGGTGGCGGCAGTACGGGGACGGGCTTTCGACTTGCGCCGAGAAGTACGGCGCGCTTTAGTCTTCTGAACATGCTGGACGACCAGCGTAGGTGGCACCGTGATCCCGGCAGGCCAGCTGTAGTTCCCTTCCCTGTCGCAAGGAACATACTCCACGTTCTTCATCGCAGCCGTGACGCAGTTCGGCCGCCGCTTGGTCTTCTCCGGCCGTTTGGGCCAACCATGGATGGTCTGCTTGGCTTGTCATTTCCGAGTCGTCCTTGCATGCATAGCCACAGGCGTAAGTTGTTTCCTGCCCGACGCCGGCTTGCAAAATGACGGTACATTGAATCTTTTCGAAGGTACTGCATTGCATGCTTAAGACCTGACATCATGTATGAGCGCGAAGTCGACTCACTGGGAGTTGCGAATGTGGCGATCCAAATTCGCTTTCTGCGCACTGGTGCGAGTACAGCCTGGATAAGTGCAATGCCATTCTTTTCTACAAGACGTACGAGGTGAGTACCAGCAAACAGTGATAGGTCGGGCTGAGGCTCACAGTCGAGCGGGGACGTGGGTGTTGGCGTGGCGCCGCAAGTCATGCCTATTAGCGAGATATTCTCCGCCACAGCAGGGGCAAGGAACCTACAAAGTCTGTCAGTTGGGGACGTCGGAAACCACAATGAATGGATAATGCCTTATGTCCAGACGGGTGAGGATTCTTTTGGGGTGCTCGTCGGTGCCGTATTCGCTGGCAATCTCAGTCCTCCATCGAACGGCTCTCTGCCACACACGCTCGCTACCAATGAACGCGTCCAAGTGAACCTTCCGCCTTCGTACCGTGGTGTCCTTCTTCGGTCTGCGGTTGGTCATTAAATCAGCGATATTCATAGGGCGTAGAGACAAACACTGACGACGAGGATGGCTGTCGTGTCGAAGCCCGTGCCATTCTTTGAAAGAGAGGGTAGATTCGGTCCGACGGACGTTGAGGACGGGCGATACTGTGGTCCACAAGGTACAAAGGAATCCGACCAAATGAACCGACTGGGGGAACAGGTCGAGATGGGTGGTTGGGAATGCTGGGTCTGGAGGAGAGGGGTTATAAGAAATTCAACGCCGCAATGTTTGGAGTCTGCCCGCCTACTGGTTAAGTCCATCGTTTACGCTTGTGGGTCCACCTACGCCGACGTTCAGGCCTGATTCGGCCTATGTTGTGATTCCGCGTACGGTATTCGGGCAAACGAGGGTTCAAAAACATAGCGACCACGAGGCTGCCAAGTTTCTCCGAGCTGCCCTTGTCCGCATCTGTGGAGAAGGATGAACATATGTTCTGCCCAGCCACCGTGAGCGCGGGACCCTGGATGGGAGGAGTTCGAAATGTCCCCTACACTTCTGTTCCCAGGACCCATGTGGTACGCCTTTATCATCGGACGTTTTGCTCGTGAGGCAACCACTCACAGGCGGGCGGCATTGCATCCAACTGAGATGAGACAAGCCCAGGCTTTGAGGACCACCTCTTGCAGATCTCTAAGCAAGTTGAGCTTTGCTGAGCAAAGTCATCTGCAGGATGTGCATGAACAGAATGAGTATGCATTACGAGTACAGCGGGTCCAATACGTACCGGTCCTTGACTTTTGACCCTCAAACGGTGGCGACCCAGGGTGACACCCATCACAACGAGGGGCATGGTTCCCAAGGCTCGTCCTGCGGCTGGGTCATCGATAATCGGCGCTGGGTCTCCGTCTCCCACGGCGGTCGTCCTACCAGCGTTCGGGCGTTCCGAAACAAATGACCCCAATGATGGACAACTTCTCCTCGAACCAGCCGCTGGGATACAAAACGAGGCTAGAATTGTGCGAGAACAAGGCCGTTAGCCTTCCACCAAATGACGAGCCTTAGGCAAACTTACACACGGTGGAAAATTTCCTCCAACTATCCCCATTTAGCAGCGGTTTTCCAAATACCGGGAGGGCTGAGTAGCTCCAGAATTCCCGCTGGCGAAAGTTTGGTTATGACATAGTGTATGCAACAACATGGAATACCACAAAGAAAAGCCGACCCGAATGGCTATGCATGGCGGTCTTCGAGGCTAGCAATCCACGCTCCTCGAGGCCAATGGAAGAGCTGAGGCTTGAAAGGCCAAGACGGAACTGGCCAGTAACATTCAGGCTGGCAAGCATAGTTAACATGTGTTTCACGTTCAACGTACGAACAACAACGCTGAGAGCGGAATTTTTGAAGTGGGAGGGGTTGGTCGGAATCAGGGTACAAGGGGCGGAGTCAACAGGTGATGAAAAGTGTCGGGCTACTCCCCGACATCAACCTGGTCCTTCACGGCGGGTTGATGAATTAGAAGCATGGGGCGGGTGTACTTGCTCATCGCCCCCGCTGATGTCAAAGTGGAGTGTTTGGTGGAGGAACCTAACCAGCTCTGGGCATGACCTGTACGAGTCCCGTGGTTACTCATAGTGACGGCGGTCTCACTATGTGAACTGACCATACAGCCGTGCGGTAGCGAGACCTTTGGCATTATTTCAAGCTGTAGTGGCCGCTCCTTCATGTCGCACATAATAACAGGGTAATATGATTGCTTGGCAATACCTGACGTAAGTTTACTAGCAGTGCTCGGTACTCAATTTTGTACTTACCTCAAGTCGGTTGACACTATTCTGTCATGCGATATGGTTCCTAAGGCCTTAAAGCCACGATGGAATCCATGTAGGCGACCAAGATATGTAGAATGACGATACGGTCGCGAACGATGTGTACGTCACGTCGAAGCCCGAAGGACAAGCCTTAAAAGTCGTGCAGTCGTCAAGCCGTGCGGGAAAATGATGGTGGAAGAGGCCCAAACATCTGCTTGCTACGCTGCTGGGCTTTGTGACATCGACGAGGTCGAGCGAGTTCTCCATTGTGATCTGCACCCGCATTTATGCTGTCTTCGGTCTACTGGCCTAGTGAAATGTGTGGAAGATGGGGAACGGGTGCGTCGTCGATGTCTGAGGTGTCGGTATGGATGGGTGGGGCAGGAATGCGCCGAGATGTTCTACAGCTCATGTAGGTGTACGAGACAGCGTTTCCGTGTGACTGACTGTGAGGCTACGCCAACCCAGGAATGTCAGAAGGGTATGTCCAGCGTAAGCCGTTGATACACGCACCATTCACTCGAACAATGGCGGTAGAACCTGGCTGCAGAACCAAGCTACAGCCCTTGAAAAGCGCACGCTTGACCGTAGGATCTCTATACCGAAATCGGCGTACGTTGGTGTCGCACGACATTACGACGTACATTCGCGTGTTAGTTTTCTGCCCAATCGCCCTCATCAACTTCACGGAGGTCCTGGACAGCTCCACACACGCCGTCGCGTGCCTTCCCTTATTCCTCCTACGAGCCTCCTTCTTCCTATCCTCCCCTTTCACTCGAGATAGTATTGGCCGGTCGCATATGGCAGCGGTGTGCAGGACTGCCCGAGCAGCGCGCTCGCCTGGTACAAGAGGTTGAGCCGCTGCAGGATGTCGCGGTTCGAGACGCTGTTCGGGCTTGGAATACTATCTTTGGGTTTCTTGGCCATTTACAGCAGCTGGAACGGCCCGCGGTTCACGGGACGCGTCGGTGAGTGGTGGCGGTGGAAAGGTGAGAGGAGGTAACGGTCGGCGCTTGATCATGACGGTATGAGCAAAATGAGAAGAGCTCTCATACTGTCACCTCCACCTTCATGTTCAAGCACATCGCTATCGCAGAACAGGCCAACATGGTCGAGCTCATACCCCGTTCTTTTTGCTGGGCTTCACCTTCCTTCATTATGCCACAAATTACTCATACCATGGATCGTTCACTACCTGAGTGGCACGGTTGAACGCACGGCATTCCGTGAGCCTGGGGAGACTGCAGGCCTACTTTCGCTTTCCCTCGAGAGTACAACCATATATCGAAGGTTATACGACAGTAATGCGAACAAAACAGTGGCTTTGGATGACACATTGGTGGTTGTTACTTGGCTGATGGTGTCGTATCTCATACCACGCTCGAACATGCGGTACGAAAACCCCAACACAGTGAGTTCACATCGTAAACCCCTTGCTGGTACCTAATGACGACACGACTAGCCCCTTGACCAAGAAGGGCCTACTGATGCCTTCCCCGCATGAGGAAGTAGCACCGCCTCGGAACTGGCCTGCAAAATACTCCGGAAATACAAGGCCATGTCCCGCAACGAGGCCCAGGTTGAACGTGCTAGTAATGAGAGCCTTATGGTAGCGATAGGTCCGCTACTCGTGCAGATTCAAGGCCGTGACAGTAATAAACCCCGTGACGATAGCGCGAATGTCCGGTATGCCGCGACGACATCACCGCCACTTGACACTCAATTTTTCGACGCGTTGAGGTCCATCTCAAAGGCGAGCTGTGAGTTTGTAAAGTCATCTTGCCTTGTGCCTCCTTAATTCCCTGCCTTTGTATAGGAAGTGGTTCCATTGCCCCCAATAGGATGAGGGCTGCTCATACGACATCGTTGTCCCGCAAAGCCAGCTCAAAAGCCACAGCAAGCAGCGCGTCTGTCGCTTAGCCCGTAGCTTCTGCACACTCTAACCGTCTTTCTCTTAGCTCCTTTGCGCCAAAAACGCTGCGAAGCTGTGATGTACCAAGGCGAGCATGAGCAGCCAATCTACGCGTGCAGATACCTCGTGAAGGAGGTCTTCTGGATGACACACCACCGCCAGACGATTCATCATTAGCCTAAGAGGGAGTGCAGGGAAAACGAGCGAAGTGCGTTGACGCGAACGCCGAGAACGTCCAGTGCAACCTCTACGACGGCGACCGGCCCATCTGGCCTGAGAGTGTCGAGCCCATTCCGCCGATCCCTCAGTCGACCGCGTCCACCTCTGTTCGCCGTCTTACTAGGGGCCAGGCCATCTCACTCTTCAATGTCTTCTTTCCGATCCGCATCTATGATGTTGACCCCTCTCTCGCTCCTGCCCTTTCACATATCCGCGACTCTGCAGGCCTCTTGCAATCCCCTGTCACAGGGCCACTCCTCCCTTCCCCTGCCCACGGCTCTTTCCATGGCCCCGAAGCTCTAACATACAGCTACCCTTCACCTGTAACGCTGCGAACTACGGTTGCTTCGCCGGCTACTACTTGCCAGAGGCGGGCGGCCTATCCGCTGCCTCTGTTCATCCGCCGGCGCACGTGCCCCCACGCGTATCATCGACGACGACAATGACTAGAGGCTCTAGGACGTTGTAGACGTTCTCAGGTCACAGCTATGAGCTGTACGCTCGCTGCACGTGGATCGGACCCACCGAAAGCGCTGAAGAGAAGGTTGAGCCGCGCACCCGTGGTGCTGAGCGGTGCCCTGGCTGGGATGTTGGATCGTCTTCGTTAACATTCTCGAGTGGCACGACGGGAGTGACTGGGACTGTCTCCGGGTACGCTTCTCCGCCGCCGCCGCTGCCTCCCGTTCCGCGGGTGGCACGTCCCCCTACTCTGTACTGGACACGTTTGGATCTGATTAACCATCACGTTGCTTGTACTCGCCTGACCTGTACACGTACTCTGTAGGTGTCAGTTTAATATTAGTGTAATCATACATTATCAATTCTCTGTTATTGTCGTCTTCCGCGCTCGCCCGAGTGAATGTCCGAGTCAGCGACAGCACAGTAGTATACTCAATCTGAACAGAAAGGAGTGTTGCGGCATACATATGTATATTGTACATTCCGACAATAATTCAAAGATTCGGCACTGCTCATGCACATGGGCGAAGTATTGCAGACAGTCGATGGTTTCTGTGTGCGCAACCTCAGCCACAATGGAAGGAGCCTACTTACCACCGACGCTTGGACTCGGAAGAAGCAAATGCTCCCACGGCTACCGCCACAAAGTCCCTGTCACGGCGCACGTGGACAGTGACAGTTCGTCGTGAAGGAGCGCCAGCCAATTGCGCGCCACCGACTCTCTCGCCGCCGTCATCGACGTCAAGCGCACTTGTGTCAGCGTTGTCACCTACGCCTTTCCCCAAGGTGCGCATACATGGACGTTGTTTTCATACTTAGCGATGATTCTTATCTCACCCCTCTACCGCCCTCTCCAAGTCGTTCTGGCCATGCTTTCTCTCGTCGCTCATCAACATCTCACACAGCGAGCAGCTCGGTCATCCTTTTCGTGATGCGCCTCCAGGTTGCTGGTATTACTCTCGCGCCATAAGGTTGGATCCATCGTCATGAAATGGCATCTGGGCTGAAACTGCGCTCGGACGGTACGCCGCCCATGCGACGGCCCGCGGCCAGGACCGGAACGGCCAAGTCAAGTCCGAAGATGACGACGGCTTCGACCTGCGTCTTGCAGTGCCTCGTTCACTGGACGGCAAGGGTGCCACTCAGCACCTTGGGCACTTGTTTGCTATGGGCTATTCTGGCACGCCACGCTTGTCTGGCTCGGTGTATCCGAGAACCCATAGGTTATCTGACTGCCTTGCAATAGCTCGCCTCCTCTCCGCCATCCAGATGGCGTCGAACCAATTGGCAAGACGGTGGAAGCCCCGTAATTCTGTAGTTCATGCGCAGGTTCGTCTCGGGAAGCCCAAAGATCAGGACAAGTTTGGACTAGAGGTCAAGCTGCAAGTTGAGGGTGTTGACCAGGAGCTCATTGATGCTTGGCATGCTGTGAGTTCTGCGATCTCAGCGCTGCGAAATGCTCTTGCTCTCACTGATCCGTTCTCAGGGAGAGTTGTGGAGTAGATTGGACCCCGTCCTTCCGGTAAATGTGGTAAAAGCCGTGGTAAGCACAAACAGTCTCCATAAGCCCTAGGATCGCGCTAAATCCAAGCACATGCTTTTTCCAACCCAGCTGCAGGATATAGACCCGCACGGGAAGGCACGTAATCTGCAGAAAGAAAAGACACATCGAGATGATGAGACAGTGATACTGTCATGGCAATTGAGGAGAACTTTAAGCTGAGCTGCAAGAACATAGGTTCAATGCAAGGATAGGTGTCTGCATATAATATATCTGTATGAGCGTAGAGGTACAAATTTATCTGTAGAGAATGCCGCTCATCGCTTTTGCTTTCCGAGCTCTAATTCGAGAATCAGACTTCAAGTGCGCACATGCATAATGATGCGCCGCACGCTACCGTCGAAGAAAGAGAGCCTATAAAATATACAGATAAATAAATCTACTGGAGAGTGAATTTCTAGAAAAGGAGCAAAAGACTCCGGCTGACCGGGCAGTGTTTGTGACAGAGCCAAGTGCTGCCGCTCTGCAGACTTGGATGCCCGTTCCTAGCGGGTCGCGCGAGACATCTTCGGTCGGATCCGAACGACCTGGGCCGGTGTCGAACTCTCGTTCGTCTGGTGTTCTTGCGGTCCAGCCTCAAACGCTCTTGACCTCCGAGCCACCGCGGCTTGTTAGCGTTCTGAACGGAACTGCCTAAGTACCCATCGCCAGCGTCCAGGATCTCACAGTCCAGCGTCGTGAATATGTTTCTGCTACTTTAGTGCTGTGCATACATGAGTATAGCTATATATCCTAGCATTTCTAGCCCGCAAGTAAGGATACGAGTGACCTGGAAGGGAAATGCAGCCCTGCGGGCGACTTCCGAGCGTCTATTTACATGGCTGCAACCTCGCGCTTTTCTACGTACTTAGGCGTCCCTCATATCCTTACTTATGCACCCAAAAGTTCAGACATATAACAATGTACTTGTTAAAGTTAACTTCTGGGGCACTGAAAGCACGAGCACGACGCTGGGTCCCACAATTTTCGATGCCGGAGACGGATACTTGGGCAGTTCCGTTCAGAACGCTAACAAGCCGCGGTGGCTCGGAGGTCAAGAGCGTTTGAGGCTGGACCGCAAGAACACCAGACGAACGAGAGTTCGACACCGGCCCAGGTCGTTCGGATCCGACCGAAGATGTCTCGCGCGACCCGCTAGGAACGGGCATCCAAGTCTGCAGAGCGGCAGCACCTGGCTCTGTCACAAACACTGCCCGGTCAGCCGGAGTCTTTGCTCCTTTTTCTAGAAATTTACTCTCCAGTAGGTTTATTTATCTGTCTACTTTCTACACTGCCCGGTCAGCCGGAGTCTTTGCTCCTTTTTACTGTGACTAATTTTTAATAAAGACCACTGGCGCATCAGAAATCGGGACTCGGTAACTCAGAGTCTCAGACTTCAATGTAGATGCAGTACACAGATTCCGCTCCACCCTCCGCGAGCTGGTTTCTGTGGTCTGCCACGCAGTCACTACCACGTATGTTGGGTGGGTCGTCATCTGAAAATACGCACGGGAATAATCGTTGTGGTTGTTGTCCCAGTTCTCCATTTTATGAGACGCTTCAACTACTGCCATACCACCGTATTTCCTGATACACAAGAGGCCGATCGTCTACTGTTCTCACATATCCTAACCTCCTCTTGATGCTCAACGAAGCGCACGCTGTTCTGTAGGTTTGAACTTGAATGAAAATTCATTGCCCGAACAGGGCTATTCTCAATTTTACGGAGTGCTGAAAACCGGGGATGAGTTATAGTACAAAGAGTAATCGGAGTCACGAGGCTCTGAGAATATACCGACGGCTATCTGCTCTGAACAGAACAATGAAGGCTAGAATGACTGAGCAGGCCTTAGGCAGATGGAGCGCGACTCACTCGCGTTTGTCCAATAAGCGGTATTGAATAACCGCCTTAATTGTGTCCGAGAAGATGCCGCAGAAATTCGGCTTCAACCCTGGCTCCTACTAGTGATTGTTTTCTATTGATTGTTGCACCTGGCAGATTTAGATTCGCCGCAGGAGGTCTGTGGTCGAGAGACTCTCCGGAAGAGCCATCGGCGTATGAGGACTTCTTCTCCTCGTCTCATGGTGTGCGTCCAAGAGGGGTTCAGACCTTAGCTTGACTTGAGCGCGCGAGGACAGAGCCCTCGATTAAATGAGGTACGCGACGCTGTAATCCTCCGCGACGTGATCGGCAATCCGAGGGTTGGACCTTGGGTTGCTGGAGTTATTAAGCCTATCGCGATTCGAGCTACTATCGAGTGCATACCTGGCGAGAGCGTCTTCGCACTTGAGCCTGTGCACGCCGAAGGAGTATCCATTACTGGACAAATGTAACACGCCGGCGTTGTCGGCGCGCCATAGTTGAGCCAGAGCGTCGAGCGAGGAAACGTCGACATGGTACTGCGGAGGCCAGATACGCTGCATCCTACAAAGCATTCATGAAGGCACTGTCGACATTCACGATCCTAGTGCCAGAAGGGTTCAGTTTGCGAGGGGTTTGGTTGAACGGCGCCGAGCTGCTAGCTTGTTTCGAAGGTACTCCGTCGCGCTAAACCGGTCTTCAGGCCTCAGAAAGTGCTGCGTAGGATCAGGATCCTCAAATTTTGGTGAGTCGTCCGTGCACCTGGCTTCTTGGAGCTGTGAAATGGAAGTGAAGGACAGAGGGCGTCACGGTGCGGAGGCCGTTGGCTAGCCAGCGTCATGAAGCTGCCACAACACGGTAAATATTCCGTAATTAGAGACAGAGATACTATATGCTTACAAGACCAATATAGCAGCCTTCTTCAAATATCGTAGGGTTGGATTAGGATCTGAGGCCTGAGTAGCCGTGGCAGGCCGAGAGGTGCAAGGACAGGTCAAGACGGGCTTGGCCGCCGGAACGATGTGCTCGGGCGCCTCCTGGTCGGCATCGTGCGAGCCGTTAGATCGTGCGGCCGCTTGCTGCCGTCTTGCGTAGGTCAAACGTCCAATGGACCGTCCATCCCCAGCTCAACCTCGTCTTGTTCCTCGTTGTTTAACACACTGCCCGCTTGTCATTCTCAGCCTCAAATCACCGAGAGCGAATTGCACACTTGGACCGCGTCTCACTACAGACTCGCAGCACGCAATCGAATCTATTTCGACCGACTGGCTCTCTGGCAACACTCTGAAGTCTGGAAGCAGCGGAATCCAGCTGTCGAATTCAATGGCAGATCCATCTTTTGCGTCTACAAGGCACCCCGAGCTCTGGTTCTCAGATGGAACCGTGGTCTTGGTTTCCGATAACGCGATGTTCAAAGTCTACGCCGGCTTGCTAGCGAAACAATCTAGCATCTTCTGCGGAATGCTTGCCCTGCCACAGGCCGAGGACGCCGATGTCTTTGAAGGTTGCCCTGTTGTTGCTATGTCGGGGGATCGTATGGAGGATTTGGTTGACTTTCTCAAGTTCACTGTAAACCCAGAGTACGTGGCACGCTTGCTCAGATTTACTGACGTGCTGACATGGCCGTATGGAACAGTCACCTCTCTACCATTCTCAAAGACCTCTATAGAGCTACGGACATGCTCGTGATTGCCGAGAAATACCAAGCTAAATCACTGCAGCAGAAGCTTATTCAAATCCTTCGAGCGTTGTTTCCCACCACTTTGGCTGGATACGACGCCTTGATCAAGCGTTCCTACTTTATTGGAAGAGACGAAGTTCCAACATCCATGATCGTCGCTCTTGCCAACACCGCCGAGCTCCACGCGCCGTCCTTATTTCCCTCCTCGCTCTTCAGACTGCTCCTCCGAGGCTCGACGTCTGTCATCGAACCCGTCACTTTCCGAGGGCGCGAAATCGTACCCACCGCGAGGGTTGTCCAGCTCATCACTGACGGCAAGAAGATGCTTACCGGCCTGGCTATGCAAATGGTTTATTCGAAGATCTTCTCCACGACTTGTCCCACGGCGATGCGACAATGCAACAGCGCACGGTCGTCCTTCGTGGACAAATTTCGTATCCAAGACGCGCTGACCAACGTCTTTATAAACCCCGTAGGGCTGGCTGAAGACGATGATTTCAGGTCCTTCTGCAAAATCTGCCGACCGGTGTTCAAAGAAGACTACGAGCGCGGCCGAAAGGTTGTATGGAATCAGCTGCCCTGGTGCTTCCGACTACCAGGCTGGGACGACATGGCAACAGATGGCGCAAAGTCGTGAAACTGCAAGCGTTAGCATACCCAAGTAATCGAGCAGTGCCATGCTCACATGTACGTAGTGTACTGTATTCATGCATTCATTTCGGCTTGGATCAGACTCAGATTGCGTCGTACACCCTGCCGTCTGACTTAGTGAACGCGTAAGCATGCCTCCTGTCGATAAAAGAACCTCCCAACGTCGTGGTGCAACGCATTCGAAACAATGATATACAAGGCTATGTATCTCACTGGCCATTGACACTAGCATTCCAGATGGCAGGAGAACAACATTATGGACATTTCTACAGCGAGGCAATGGGCTTTCTCCTCAGTTTGCGCAACGCTGAAGAAGGCGCGAGCTCGAGGTTAAGGGTCCTGGACCTCGCCTTGACCATCGCCATACCTCTCCTCCCCACAGCGCGACTTCTGGCCCTGGTCAACATCCCAGTGTAAGCCGTGCTGCCAACAGTCGATGCAGTGGACGCCGAGCGTTTCTCCGCTATGCTGCCAGCATTGGACGGTTCGGCCTTAGCAGTGTTGTCGACGACAGTTCTTCGGTGGGTAGAGATTGAAGAAATGATGCTTGGTACGATAGATACGCTTTCCTTCATGTCGATATCTGCTAGTTAAGTTGTTACTATGACTCCAGACATAGTTCACGACAACACTCACCTTCGACATTCATGAGACGCTCAGCTTCCATCTCGTAGTCGTCGTCATTGATCCAAGAGAACGGTTCCTGTGACGCATGCAGTTCTGCCCCTTCCGCCGCTCCTCTCAACGCCTTCTCTAACTCACGTTTTATCTCGGCAGGTTCGAGTTCCATCTTGTCGCCGTCTTGAACGACCCACGAGAATGGCTTCTGCGAGGCTTGCAACTCTGTAAGTTCGGAGGTCTCTCGCAGTGCCTTTTCCGACCCTCGTTCGACCTCGACAGATTCGGCATCCATCTCGTCGTCGTCATTGACCCACGAGAATGGCTCCTGTGAGGCTTCAAGTGCTGCACGCTCCTCGGCTACCCTGGATGCTTCCTCCAGCTCTCTTTCCACCTCCTTCGTCTTCCTCCTCTCATCGGCCAGGATTTCTTCCAGAACGCGAACCCGTTCTTCCCACTCCTCGCCCATCTGCTTGAGCACTTCGCATGCCCGTGCATCCTCCTCGCTTTTCTTCTCTATTGCTTTGATGGCGTCTGCTAGCATCGAGGCATTGGCGTACACTTGCGCGTGGAAGTCGAAGTCATAGAATTCGCGTGATGATGCAGATTCGGAGTGTTGGCCGTCTGACGTGGCTGTAGAGCTGATAGATGACGAAGACGCAAAGAATTCGACGTCGGAAATGTCTGAGAGAGTGATAAAGAAGCTAAGGAGAAAGAAAGGTGTGAGATGCGTCAACAGAAACGGCGCGACGATTTATGCTTACGCAGATAGTCAGCCTCAGTCGATATCGAAATAAGGCTGACACGCAACATCAGCCTCTTCTACAGTTTAACCAGCAAAGCACCTAAGTGGATGGGCAGCGAGCCTCAAGCTTGCATGCATAGCCACGTAGACGGACTGTTTTTATGTTGGCGTACCACCCTGCCTGTCACCCTTTGCAGATCCCTATAACAGTACTTCTTCAATTACCGCAGATGGTGTAGTATACATGGTGCAAAGTCTATGAAAAACCAAAGATCATGTTAATGTTGCATAGAAATATGGTATGGCGGTCTCACTGTTCACTGAGTGGTAGGTCGGACATGGTGGTGGCAGCACTGTAACGACGACTCGCTTCCGCAGCAAGGAGGCGTTGTGGCGTGGAATTTGATTGATGAGACGGAACGGCCCGATTCTACCCGTCAGTCTCATCTTCCTGTCATCTACCCCGATGTCAGGTTGGCGGGCTCTTTGTTTCCTGAAACCCGTGGCATGCCTACTGATGAATTATCTGCAGATGCTCATGATTGACTGAACTCTACGAGGCTCACTTCGACCATCTCGGGACAATTCGTATGAAGTTCTCACGCTGCTTTTCTCTGTGATACAGTACTGATACGTGTCGTTTTGTGCACTTACTAGGTCGTGAAACTCAGTTTCAGTTACGTCAACCATATGTACAGAGTCTTTCTGTACGTCCATAAGCTCTGTCGCAAGTGTTCGCTACTAGTACAAGGTAGCGGTGAAGGTGAGTGTTTTGAGAATTCGATCATTTACTGTCTTGCCATTTGACCTCCTACCACCTTTATCGCGACGACGGTAAAATGCACCGTATCTATTTGGGTGCATAAACGTGGATAAAGTTGAAAGCAGCGGCTCTCGGTCCCGTGAGACTCCACATCGGCGCTCATCGGCATCTGCCAGGGGCTGCTCCGAGCACAGAGTATAGCAAACACGGTTCGCTCAATGCACGGCAGGCCCTACTTATTCTCAACCGTTTCTTCAGTGTTTTAAAACGCGCAGAGTACCGTGCGGGCTTATACCGGCCGGTCAAGACTGGTGCGGGCAACCGGCGCGGGCGGGCGACTCACGAGCGTCTGTTTCCACGGCTGCAATCCTCCTCTACGTCCCTCGTAGTAACCTCAGATTTGCGCTAAAAGGGTAGAATACAGCAAAATACTCAATCAAGATAGTTTCTGAGGCACAGAGAATACTGGCACGACGCTAGGTCTCGAAATTCCAGATGCCAGAGACGGATACTTGGGCAGTTCCGTTCAGAACGCTAACAAGCCGCGGTGGCTCGGAGGTCAAGAGCATTTGAGGCTGGACCGCAAGAACACCAGACGAACGAGAGTTCGACACCGGCCCAGGTCGTTCGGATCCGACCGGAGATGTCTCGCGCGACCCGCTAGGAACGGGCATCCAAGTCTGCAGAGCGGCAGCACTTGGCTCTGTCACAAACACTGCCCGGTCAGCCGGAGTCTTTTGCTTTTTTTGTCAGTGAATCACACTCCAGTTCATTTATCTGTTTTTTCTAGGCTTTCTTTTTCTGCGACGGTAGCGCGCGGCGGCTCATTTTCAATCCACGCACAAGTCTGATCCTCGGACTAGGATCCGGAAAGCGAGTCTTACTCATATGCTCCTGCAGGTGTGCTACAGCTCTCCGCGCGGTCGCTCATTCTTACATCGATAGTATGTTCTTACAGCTCAGTTTGTGGTTCTCCTTAACTGCCATGATGCTCTCCCGGCGTTCCTTCGACCTCATTACCTTTCTGCCACCTCGGTGTGTCTTACCTTTCTTCCGATTACGTGCCTTTGCATGCAGTTCTTTGCCTTGCAGCTGGGTTAAAGATAACATATGCCCGAATTCAGCGCGATTCCAGAACTGACAAAGACCGCTTGTGCTTACCGTGGCTTTTACCTCGCTTGTTTGAAGGGTAGGGCCAGGTCCACTCCATTTTTCTTTCTGAGAACAGATCGGTAAGATCAAGCACGCTGTATCTGAAAAGCCGGAGACGTACTTGTTTCCCGGTACTCATTCTTCAACGCAGCTCGCCTCAGCCAGCGACGTGATACTGCGACGTGGTCGGAGAGACTCGATCGGTGTCGCTCGGTGTTTTGAAGGAGTTTCCCGACCGGCGGACAAAACGATGGCTCCAGGCGCAGGACGGATGAAGGACACTCGGGCAGTAGTACCCAGCCTACTGCAAGCACTTTGCGTCTGTAGCACTTTGGCGGTGAGTGCCCCGCACAAGTAAGCATAATGGACATCGAACTCACAAGTTCTGATCGATAAAAGAATGTAGTAGTCTGTGATATGGGAGGCAAAGATGAGGGTAGGAAGGGGGGAGGGGGAAGGCAAACGCTCGGCCTTGCGTACGAAAGCTCGACGTCGGCGTCGGCGTCACCTCGAACATGCAGAAGGCTTCTTTCCTTTTCGGGCTTGCTCACCGCCACTTTCAGAACGCAGTCCCACGTGTCCCTGGTTGCATCTGCCCCCTCTTGACGCCCCTCCCCCAGCTACCAGTGTCTCTGCTACAAAATGAATCCTCACGCCATGACAAAGTACGAAAATCTCTGGTTCAACGACGGCAGCGTGGTCCTTCAGGCGGAGTCGATGCTATTTCGCACATATGCCGGAATTCTAGCCGGGGTGTCGCCGATTTTCAAGGAGTTGCTCGCGCAGCATCAAGGCCAGGACGATCGACAGTACGAGGGCTGTCCATTGATTGTCCTCGAAGGAGACTCTGCTGAGGATATACGGGATTTTCTACTATTCCTGCTCGACGAAGAGTACGTGATCCTATGTAACATGATTGCTGCTCCTTGTCTGACAGTGAGAAAGGTATTCTGAATGCTTCTTGAAGGACCTTCCCGCTGCAGTCAGAACACTGGCAACGGCCAACAAGTACCAAGCCGTCACCCTCCAACAAAGGATCATCCGTATTTTGCTGAAATACTTTCCTGCAACATTATCTGCTTACGACGTCGTGGATTGTCACTGGGACCTTCTCGGCTTGTCGAAGCAGCAGCAGTATGCTACCGTCCTCGCTCTGGAGAGCATTGCCCCCACGTACGCTCCCTGTTTACAGCCCATGGTCCTCTACAAGCTGTGCACTGGCATCGGTTACACATCCATATTGCCCACGTCTGGGCTCGCGCTACGTGGAGAAGAGATCCAATATCCTGGTCACCTCCTTCGTCTGAGAAGAGACGCCTGCAGACACCTGGATCGACTTGCGCGCAAAGTGGTATTTCGTAACGCGCTAAACTCCCACTGCCCTCATCAGGCCTGCAATGGATACCGCGAAATATTCGAGAGCAAGGTGATCCGAGAGGACGGCTTCGTGGACCCACTCATGAAGGTTGAAGACTCTGCTTTCCGGTTTTTCTGCCTCGTCTGTCGCCCAGCGCTTTTGCGCGACTACGCTGAGGGACGAGAGAGGGTGTGGAATATGCTCCCGAAGGTGTTCGGATTGGAGAATTGGGAGGTCCTTCTAGAAGGGGTTGTGTTGTGACGATGCAGGAAGACATAGACCTCAGCTCGGGGCTCATGAGCGTTCATGTACTACCATAACACAGCAGGAATGACTTCGTATGCGTACACAATAATTTGCCTGCGCCCGCATGACAATTGCGTCGTTGGACTCTTCAGCATCAGGTTCTCAAGGAGACGCTAAAACCTCTACTTACTCGCACCGCTCGTCCTGCGGAGTAATGCAAATGTGAGACTCATGCCCTCGATTCCGACCCTCTTTCTTCACCTGTCTTGGTAGGGCGGGCCTTAAGTAGCAGCTCCGCTTCTCATCGTTGGCGGCTGGTGCAGCAGAAGAGCGTAGAACTGAAGACGCGGGTGGTCGAAAAGATCTTAACGTGACGGGTGCAGCCAGCCGTGAAGATGTGCGAGGGACTTCCTCAGCAACCCATTGGATATATTTGCACATGTGTACTATACAGTGCACAGCTATCGGCACTTGTTTAGAAGATTTCTCGCCACCGTGTAAGACACCGCAGGATTTCGCCACTGGCAGTTGACTTGGTCAGAGGCGGCCGCTCGGGAAGCAGGTGTTCATGTTGCTGGAGATGGAGGAGTCGGGGAACGGCGCGGTAGCGAAGAGTTGGTGGTCGCCCAACCTTGTGCAGATAGAGGCGGCCGCGAATAGTTGAAGGCGCTGGGGAATTTACATTGTCAGGTGTGCATATAGTCAGTCCACTGAAGGCGTGAACTCACCATGATAGCCATCGCCATCGTCTGGTGGAGGCAGCTATGCTCCGTGTCCTCTGCTGCAACCGCCATCACCTCGCCGCGAAGTCATTGTACCCGTTGACTGGTGTTCGTCTCCCACGACTCAAGTTACCTACCACTCCAACCACCACGACTCCCGCGTCCGCCTGCACTTCCTCCACCACCCCTGTTCCCACTGCTACTAGCCGTAAAGTGCAACGTGCCCTGCACTACAACAAACCACATGAGACAGCGCAAACGATGTAGTGGGAAGAGAATCGAGACGCAGGCCTTGACGGCGTCCAGTTGAGAAGGCGGCACAGCACCTGAGTGTGAATACGAATGATACCAGTCATGAGAACTGCATCCAATCTGCGATTTGCTCCTGTCGAATTCGTTTGCTTTCACGTTCCCGCTGTAAGCATGTTGATAATAAACGTACTAGCGAAAACGCAGAACAGGCGATTGGCTGGAGGAGTTCGTGACCGGCAGACGCCGCGGCCGGCCGTCATCGAGTATGGTCCCCCGACTTCAAACCACTATTCAGTAGGCCACCCTGCACCTTTCTTCCTTCACCCCACTGCTCGACGAGGTCAGAATTGGAACATGCGGTCAACATGTTTCGTTCAGGACCAACTTCAGGTAGAAGCAAAGGCAGAGAACGAGCAACTTTGGTTTGGTTTGAAGGTGAGCAAACTGGCATGCCGCTGAGAGTTTGACATAAGCTCACCGTGAGTGTTAGCTGCCATGCAAGCAGGCAGAAAGCTTGCAGTCTTCACAGACTTCCCGCCACGGTCGGATCCTGTCAGTCTGCACGAGCTACCTTGTACCAGGCAAGTCAATGTACATAGCCATTCATCCGGGTTTGCGGGTCTCTGGCCTGAATGGTGCGCTGAGCGTACATATTCCCATGCGTTATAGCTGACCCCGAAGCTCTTCAGCCAATCGACAGATTCAGCTATAAAGGATGGATCAATCTCACTGATGATCGCATACATACCACATCGCAAGGTCTCGTTCAGCTGCAATGTGGAGTATATGCGCACCATATGTCAAACACCGGGCTCTTCCACAACCCACACCGTATGGACAGACTTGCACGCAATGGCTGGCAGATGTAGAGTCCCTCGGATTGACTTGGAGGCCATGGTCGCGCGGGCCGGCCACAAAACGAAAGTACAACGGACTTGAAGTTGATGACTA
>JAKOGH010000541.1:0-21084 GCA_024811115.1 Terana coerulea
ATCGCTGTCCCGGTGGTGCCACATGCTTGTGAGGGTGCTTGGGTAGAGGGAATGCGTGCTTTGGATTGAGGCCAGCCAAATCTTCGAATAATCGAGGTATTTATACTAAAGGTGATACCAGAGGAATTAGTGATAAATCCCTGGTACGTTTGGGCACTGACGACTGTTTGGAACTCACCTTTGGCATAGACGCTGTCAGAAAAGCGTGCACTACCTCATCTTACAAGGTTTTAGGCGTTATGAGCTTCATTAACCATACAATCCCCACCAGTTCCTGTGAGGTAGACCCTTGTAATATGAGCGTTCCAAGCCTCCGTGCGTCCTGAGAATGTCGGAGTGGCGTCAGATCCGTGCCAGACCATGTTCCGCGCGTTGATGAGGCTGCCTCGTGTAGGTACGGAGCGCGAGGACCCTGGACGGGATAGCGATCCATGAGGATATCATCCCGAACGTAGGAGTTGGATATCCTCAATCAAGCTATAAGTGAGATTATTTCTTCCTCAGAGTACATCAAGGGCTCTCACCGAGTGATGATAATGCCGTAGAACACGCGGATGAGGCATGTACAGTCGATCAGTGGGAGTAGACTGTCCCCGCCTACGACGGAGTGGCGAATGTACTGGATATAATCCGTAGATATGGTCGCCGCCAGCCCATGATTCTTCAATCCCTTCCCCGTCAATTGACGTGAGACCGCTCTTAAGTTCCACTAGGGACGCGTCGCCGGTTGGTCCTCGAGCTACTATAGTCTTGACTGAGATGTCTACGCTAAGTCACATGAGCATCAAATCAACAATATTGTCTGCGAAGTGGACCTGAGAAATATGAGCTGAAAATTTTATGCAGAACGAGCAAACTCACGGCGCAGCGTGTTTTCTTACGCTGTCCCCTGAACTTTCTCCAAGATCAGAAGGTGAAAACATACGCCTCGCCAATACCGCGAGTTCACCGTGAAATGCGAGAATAATGTGGCAGGTTCGTGAAGTTGGAGCTTCGCGCATGTCGACTACAGCGGTTAGGATCATGCATTCCACTGCCCCGAGTCGTTGACAGAGGTTCGTCGTTTCGAATCAAAGTGTGCATGCAGGGCGCTAACAGCCCACCACAAAGCCGGCGCGGGACCCCGAACACTTCGCGGTGGACGCTGATCTGGCACTTACTCCGGTCAGCACTTGCGAACGACAGGGTACCAATGCAGGCTGCAAACATATGCTAAAGAGCAGTGATACACCATATTCGACAGTGTCAGAGATGCTGCTCCATGATTTTCTCATGTTCCGCCAGTCAAATGTTCGGGCCAGCGAACCTCTACTGTACAGGTGCCATCTAGAAATCACTCCTCGCTCTAAATTCCTACTCAGCTCCCAACACGACGCCTGCCATTTGCCTTGAGGCACCCACATCCGCCCTCTGTCTCACTCTCCGCTTCAAGAAATCATGTCCAGGTGCCACGGCGCCGGTGCGCTTATCCGAGTCCTCTGCGTCCCGTAGTTGGATATCCGACGGAAATGGGAGCGGTCCGTGTGTTGCGGTGAAGGCGGACTTCGAAAAGGTCCGATGGCGGAAGAGCCTGTACAACAAAACCGCCCTGACTCTCGACAGGAGTTGTCCTTCACCAGATACGAAGGAGGATCTGTGGAATTGGGGCCCATCGGTCCGGAGATGTAGCTAGGTGTTTGGTAATAGAGAGGGAGCGGATGCTTGGCCGGTTTCGAGCCGTGGGTATGGCGTGAGGTGTATGGCTTCGTCGTTGAACGCTGCTTTGTCGGAGACGTGGTCTACCGGAGGGTGGGGTTGTTGCACGGGAGAACGCACGATGTACAAATGCAGCTGACTGACAAGTTGCTTCACTTCCCCGACTGCAGCGGCAACACAAGTATTGAGTGCTTGTAAGACATTGAGGTGGTAATGAGATGGCATACCGTCGCCGAGAACAGCGTCGACAAGATGCTGTGCACCAAACAAAAATGGTCATGAGGCTTCGTTGGTAAATGAGTTTGCTCGAGCAGTCTGTGATTTGACGGTTCAGGGAAGACGCCTTGAACGGTTTTTCTAGATCATTATCGTTAGGTAGTTGACCTTTCCGGGGAAAGAAAGCAATACTCACTGACAGATCTCATACGGATCCATTCGTCGATGAGGACCGCCGTCTCGACTACTAGACGCAAGACTGTTTGTGTTGTCTGTATGGCTCCTGGAATGGCCGCAGCGGCGTGACAGTTTTGGACAAGCGCTAGAGTTTCTTGTAGCTCGCAGACAAGCTCCTTCAGGCTGGCATCAATTTCGACTTCTGCCTTAAATGCCTGAGCAAATAACAGATCACATATTGTGACATCTGTGCTATTTCAAGAGGCAGAATACGGACCTTGTATACTGACAAGAGCATGACCCATGCCATTTTACACCACGGGTGGAGCTAAGAAATTTAATTCAGACATAAATGCGGCAGGGACGACCCTGCTTACCTCGGTCAATTGATCTAACATGTGCATCAGCTTGTCCATGTACTCGATGGTTTGCTCGAACTTTGCAATTGATGTAGTGCCAACAGGATGGGTGTTGTGGATCGCGCCGTTTTGCCACAACTTATCAACCTGCTGCCTCGCGAATGCAAGGTGTGGATCTTGCATCATGGTCGCGTCATCAATGGTCATGTTGACCTGAATCGTGCTGTTCGGGGAGTCCTTTGACACCAAGCGGTACTGCGTATCTGAACTAGTGTTAATTTCATGTGTAGACGCCTTCGATCATTTTGCGTACCATTGTTCAGAAACGAAATGAGCCTGCCTTCGAACTCGCCCAAAAACTGGTCCTCTAGGACATGAAGCACATTATGTCGGCGATATAGACGCAGCTTGAGGATGGAGGAAGGGTACACAGGACTACAAAGCGGTGGTCAACGAGGTATATATTTTATTTTTGAAATTTTTGGAAAATCAGAACTCACAGTTTTGTGGCCGATGAGAATTCCCAACATGGAATTAGCGAGTCACAAACGATGTTGCTTGTCAGCACCTGCTCGCCGTCTACGAATATCTTAAGGTAGGTATTGACGGGTCCCCGATGGAAGATACGCTCGCGGATATGACCCACGCTGACACCTATAAAGTTTCGGGTGAAGCGAGGGTCAAGGTGAGGATCATCCACGAAGTAGGGAGCTTGATTACCGTGCAAGATGACCGTCACGGGTACTCGATGGCATCCTACCACGGTCAGGGCGAGGTCGTTCCCGCGACGTATTAAGGCGCTGCTGAATACGGTTTTAGTACAGACCAGCGTGAGCAATGCGTGAGCGTACATAGTAGCGTTGTTCTTCATTGTCAGAGGCGGACGGGTTGATGAGAAGATACTATGCTGGAAGGCTTAGGGCGGTGCATCGAGCATATATAAGGCCAGTAAACCAGCGCTCTGTGGACCCGCATCTTGGCCATGACGGTTCCTCTACATGTCCCTTATCAACTTAGTACATACCACAAGGGCCCAATAGGCGATGCCTGGAAGAATAGCTTTCCAGCGATACACACCTTGCAGTCTGTGGATACATTCCAACATGCTTCCCGCCCGGTGGTTGAGCATCACAACACTCCCGTCAACTTTGTGCTTTCGGTTTTGTTCCGAGCCTCGTCTTTGCGTTGCGGATGGTGAGAAGAGCCGCCGGGCATCCGAGCAATATTTACTTTCTCCACTCCGAGAGCTACGCAGCGGCAGCCCTTGGGAACCTCATGTTGAACGCGAGGAGAATTTACTGTCCGCACTGATATCTGTGTTTTGTAGAAGGTCAGATGTCCCGAGAGGACAGGGCTCTGTACTTACCAGCGTAATATGCGACACATCTCCGTGAGAACGTCGGCCGCAAGGCAGCCTTGCGGTTGGCATTGACGCTATCACAACGTTGAGTAGCCCGGTTCCAGCCAGTCTAATCCGCCGAGGCTGTTCGCCTTGATATCTGGGGCAACGTCACAGCCATGAAGATGTGGCATCCATGACATTGCATGACGCTTCCTTCAATGCGCTGTAGACGAGACAGCATGTCCCTAACGTTCAATTCCTACAGCTATAATCTGAATCTATTTCTGCCTAGGAAATGTTTATGAGCGGGCACTCACCAGTGTCGTTGAAGGAGTAGTCACCTAAGGGTCTTGGCGCACGAACATCGTCTTCGACTTCGATGGGTTCAGTCGAGGTTCAGTCGCCAGCTCGAGATCGGCTCCAAAACATAGCTGAGTATGCTCAGAGGCACAAGCGTATAAAGCAGAACAGCATTACTGATAGCATCTTCTAGGACCGATGCATAGAAGGTTTCTCGTTACAGTGCATTTAATAACTGCTTCAAGTTCGAAAGCCGGGGGTTGGTTGCGTTCGCCTGCTGGCAAGCGAGATGGGCCAAGCGAAGCTTAGCGCTTAGCACTCAACGGTGCTCCGGGGTCTCGCCCATCCGTGGGAGACAGCGACCACCTACCAAATTAGGATACTCGCGCCCGCCATGGCATGGGCGGGGCGGATCAACCGCCCTCCGATTCGCCGTGAATATAGCTTCCCGGCGAGTCGGTCACTTGTCTGTCACACCCACCTCCATTCCAAAGGCCTGCCAGCTCGAATATCCCACAACATGCTAGGCTTTGAAGACGACCTTTTCGTCGGCCTTCCGCTTCTTCGAGGATGCCACTTCTACAGAGGCTCGGGGATACCGTGTTCCTCAGGAATTCCTTAAATGCTTCACGCGATGGTTGACCACAGGACTAGTACTCTGATCAGGAACCTTGTCCCCAGTAGTGGAACGCTGGGCTAATGTGTTTCCTGGGTTGTATCGGTCCGGGTCATGGGTAACCGGCCCCTACTTATGTGCACCTTCCTTTGAACTCGAACTGTCACCGTCTCTTCCACGCACTCTTCAAGCATGGCCGACATGAAGATATACACCTCTCCCTACGCTCCCATCCCCGTACGGAATGAGTCTATCTTCACAAACCTGGCCCGTACTCGATTCAACGACTTCCCGCCCGAATTCCCAGCCTTCATCGACGCAGCGACGGAGAAGACAATAACGAGGGGCGAGTGGCGGGACCTGTCTCTTTCGTTGGCTTGGGGTCTTCGGAACGAGCTGCACAAGCTGGGAGGTGTGTCTCTGGCAAGAGGGGACGTAGCCATGATATTCTCGCCGAACAGCATCGCATGGCCAGTCATGCTCTTTGGCGGCGTCGCCGCGGGCATTCGGATGACGCTCGCGAACAGTGCGTATACCCCCAGGGAGCTCGAGCACCAGTACAGAGACAGCGGAGCGAAGGTCGTCCTTGTCCACCCACCGCTACTCCCAGTCGTTCTCGAGATGTTCAGACACCTCGATGTTGACCTCACCACCGCCAAGCGCCATATCATCCTGGCAGATTGGCCTTCCCCTTCTCCAGGCTCGAACGACTACATTCGGCTTCAGGACCTCCTTGGAAAGGGAAGTCTTGCGGAAGAGGAGAAGTTCCCTGGGGAGTTGGCCAACGAGACGGCCCTTCTGTGTTACTCGTCCGGTACTACCGGAAAGCCCAAAGGCGTCGAGGTAAGTTGTCGGCTTATGGGCACTTCAAAAACTGACGGGCTCAGACCACGCACCGGAATCTCACAGCGTTGTTGTCTATGGTCGATGCGTCGTACCCGACTCTAGGTGAATCAAACCCGACAATGCTCGGCGCGCTGCCGTTCTATCACATTTACGGTCAGTCTCAAAGCAGCCCCGCTGGTCTTGCTTTCCTGATAAACACCCACAGGTGCCATCAAGCTCCTCCATTTCCCATTCTGCCGCGGGATGCCCGTAGTCATAATGCAGAAGTTCGACCCGGTAGACGCGTGCAGGTGGATCGAGAAGTACAGCATTACCCAGATGCTCGTCGTGCCGCCCATGTGCCTGCTCTTCACCCACCACCCAGGTACGTGGCGAGCTCCCGCCATATTTGATCCGTCTCACCCGTGTTTCAGCTGTTGCGCAATATAGCATGAAGTCTCTGCGGGTCCTGTTGTCCGGCGCCGCGCCGTTAGGTGCCCCGCTGGTAAACGCCCTAAGGAACCGTCTGAAAACGCTGGGCGCAGATGTTGCGATTATACAAGGTATGCTCAGCTACTGTGATTGAAGTAGTCCGTAGCTTATGCAGGGATTTAGGCTACGGTTTGACAGAGACGTCGCCAACATCTCACATTCTGCCAGCAAGTGACACCATCCGCAAAGTTGGCTTCATTGGGCCGCTTTTGCCGAATCTCGAGGCTCGTCTCGTCATCGAGGACACTCAAGAAGCGGCTGTTGTCCGGTGCGGCGCTGTTAGGTGCCCCGCTGGTAAACACACATCCATCCTGATGTTCTCTTGCGACTGGCGCAAGACCCTGCCTCCGCCGTCGAGCGACTGCCGCCGGTCCCGACGCTGCCCATCAGCCCCACGAGTCCGAACACGCCTGCGCCAGCCCCGAGGGTGGCGTTGCCCCGGACCGTCTCTACGACATGAGTGTACGTCGACAACCCCAGCGTCGAGTGTACATGTACCTAGTCGTACGCACTTTAAACCGTCAGATTCAAAACAAACAAACAAACCCCCAGCGTCGACATGGACCCGTCCAAGCCATCGAGACGGCACCGATTACACCCACAGATTTTAATCCAAAGGATCAAAACATCTGGGTCCCCGTCAAGGCGGTGGCGGTGGCGGCCGTCGCCCAAGGTGAGTCTTTCATATATCATCTCACCTGGTGTGTCGTCCGTATGTGTAGAGGTAGAGAGAAATATATTTGTTTTGTTGTTCATGATGGGTGGAATACACAGAAATTGACAGTTGTGTAGTGAACTGGATTGGTGTTGCAGCGTGCGGGAGTGATCTGAATGAGACTGGTACGAAATCGTACATAGTGTGTACCGGTGTACATGGCTACAGTAAGTACGAGACTGAGATGGGATGGACGACACGAGTTGGAGGTAGTACAGGTCAAACCACGGCGGTTCATAGGGAATCGACGTGAAGTTGATTCGAGCAAAGCCGCAATACTCTATAGAGTTGAACGGCAGAAATCATATTGAGATGGGATGGACGACACGAGTCGAAGGTACACGCCGAACTGCAGTGTAAGTATAGCTATTCGATGCGAGGTTAATTCTAGTGAAACTACACTACTCTATGGAGAGAGAGTTGAACGGCAGAAACCAGATTGAGATGGGATGGACGGCACGAGTCCGAAGTAGCCTTACGTGCCGAACTGCGGTACTTATATAGGCATTCGACATGAGGCTACTGGCAACTCAGGCGAAGCTGCGATATTCTATATAGTCGAACGTGTGGAACGGCAGAATCAAGGCTGAGATGGGATGGACGACACGAGTCGGAGGCGCAATGCATGTTAAGCCACAATATACCAGAAGCTGACATGGAGTCGGTATCATGACATTCGTAAGGGTAGGTGTTACATGGTATGGACTTGCAGCTCATGGTAAGGATACACAGCTTGGTTTACTTGCTACTGCTAGCAGCTCTTCGTGAACTGGGGTGAGTCTCGCGCGCGGCGCAGTAAAGTCTCGGTAACACATATATTAAGAGTCCCGATACATCACAGAGACAAAGCGTTATGTACTCAATGCCATAAACTACAGATCGTAACCAGAAGGCTGTCTACGCCGTGCAGTACGGCTACTGCGCAGCCCCTCGACCCGGCACAGTCTCCCCACATAAATGAGACGCACGCGCTGCGCACGATCGCCACGCGGCCAGCCGTAACCCTCCCGTCCGCGCGTTGCATGGCTCGCGCACAGAGTACACGGACTTCGCCAGCTTTCCACACGCCACGGCGGCGGCGGCAGCAAGTGGTTTCCTTCATTTCCACACTTGCACGCCAAGGGAGTAGCCTATACGGACATGGCTTTAATACTGATACCAGCACCACACCATCATAACATACCGCCATGCCGTCGTCGAGTGCAGACGGCCGCCGTGGATCTCTACCCACGACATGCTATCTTGGGGCCGCAGCCTCTCGCGGAGTCGCTGTTTCCATTTCCTAGCAGCAGCCCGACGGTCGCGCCCACACGGCGTCGGCGTCGACGATGGAGCCGTCGACTGGCGGTCACAGAGGCCCGGCATCATCAGCGCCGTGCCGCCAAATAAACACCACTGTCCGAATTACGATGCAGCGTCAGCGATGCCACCATGCGAGCAGAACGCGGCACATACCGAGAAGTCCAAACATCACGCTAAACGTGACGGTACGGATCGCACGCAACGCGACGCCGCTTGCCAGCGAGCAATTCAATCATCTTTGAAATCAACGCCGGTCAGCCAGTGATGCACTAAGATGAGTCGATGCTCACCTACTTCAGTGTGACGCCTGCGTAAAGTCTGTGGTAACACATGTAAGGGCAGGTGTGCAAACGAGGTTGACCAATGCTTACCATCGGCTCACACACGCATTTGAGGTTTCCGCTCAATAAGCCGATGCTGTGGGCATGCACAAAGGGGCCATTTGGCGGCGACGGCGGGGCTGAACGCGTCCAAGGTGCGCGACGTGCGCGGCGCCGGACACGCGCGCACGAGCGCACCTCCGCAAGTCTTACGGAGACTCACGCAACACGTCGCAAGAGAAGACCACGGCGCGGCGATGCCCGTCTTCAACGCAGTCGTAGCTAGTAAGTACGGTGAACAATGCGGAACTAAAGAGAACGGTGATGTGCTCATACCTCTCTCTCGCAGTGAGCAAAGACGTCGGCTGCAGGCTTGACGAAGGAGCGTCCGACGAGTGTACTGGCGGTGACGACGGCGACGGCCGTACAAGAGCGTCGAGGGTGGAGGAGAAGGCATGCAAGGGAAGCGGAAAGGGGAGAGGCGGTTGGTGAGGGGATCACGTCTTCATGGGTAGTTTTTATACCACACCAGCGTGCGCTTCGGCGCGTATCGTCACGTCTTTGGCCGATTCCGTCCCTCACTACGTTGTTTCCACGTTCTCGCTAATGCTCCCGTGCCCGGTGGCTGACGCCGCTGTGGATAGAAGCTTCTGGTCAGAAATGCAGAGTAGTTGCGACGCCGTCGGCGTCCCACGCCCGCCATCGTGCGGAGACGCGACCCTGCCCGACTCGTTTCAGACACGCGTTTGCGCCGTGGTCTCCTGTCGGCGGACACCTTGCAACCAAGCTAAACCTCACTTACCAATCTGACAAGACAGCTCACGCATTCTCGCGCCGATGTCCGCCGTATTGACCGCGATCGGCACGCGAAGGTTCTACATTCTCGAGCGGCGCTCTGGGACGCGTCGGCAACAAGTGCGTGGTCGGGAAACACGGCGTTCTTGAGCATACGTCGGGACGTCGGTATCGGAGGAGCCCTGTAAATATTGAATGTCAGTCGCGTGAGCGCACACAACAGAACATGCCAGCCTCGATGCGTCGGCGTAGAATACTCACCAGACAAGGGCGGAGCCGCGGGGTGCCAAAACAGGGGCACATCGGTTTCTTGTCTGCTCCACGCACTGCCTCGAACGCAGTCGAACCGCGCTGTTGCATTGCCCAAGACCATGCCGTCCGAGGTACTCATGAGAGCTTACCCGAGGCTGGCGGACGCCCCATTTGATCGGCTTGCAGCGACGTCCAAACGTTGTGCATGGCACGACAACGCCGCACACGCGCATCGTAGAATACGCGGGATGCTGTGCATGCCGAGACGCACGCCGGAGCGCGGTTGATGCGCTACCAGTGGCCCAGGCGCAGTCGCAAAATCTACGGCAATGAGTGTAAGCGACGCAGACGGATTATCACGATGACCTCAGTGCATCGAGACAACTCACCGCTGGGCGATCGCGATTCGCAGAAGCGAGCAGCGGTGTACTTGCCGTACCCTGCATGCCTCGCATCGCTTCCAGGCGCCGCGAGTGAAGTGAGATGTCGTCGAAAACCCCTTTGCGTACCGAGTTGCTGCGTCTTCAACGTCGCGATCCAACCACAGGGTAGACTTCCGATATGCCGAGTTTAGCTGTTTAGCTGTGAACCGTGGCCAGACTCGCGTCTCACCTTCATTTGGCCAGAGCATTGCCAACCTCGTAGCTTCGCATTTAAATTTCTAGTGCCCGCAGAGGTCTGTAAAAGGTAATCATTAGGCATGGACTTGCAGAGGACACGGCCCGACCCGACGTACGAAAGTGGCAGACTCGCGTGCAAAGCGTAACTCTGGTCGCAGAACTGGCGGCGGCGGCGGCGTGACAGAAATTAGAATGACCGGCTTCGGCGGCGAGACCTTCGCTTGAGTGCGAAGGCCCCGTTTGCCATGACATGTCCGTTCTAGGCGTACGCGCGTGGTCCATCAGCTATATTGCTGGTCGTTGCATTACCATGGTCGAGCGGCCGCGTAGAGACGAGCACCGGCATGCGTTCTCCCCATTCCACTAGTGTCGCGGCGATGTGGACTCGCTCTAGACGCAATGAGCGGGGTGAGATGTTGGTGTGAATTTGTTTGCGTGTTTCGTTGCCACGTCTCGCCAATCGCGGTTTAACCGAGACGTTTGGAGCTCTGCTAATTCGGCGTTGATCAGCTGCCAATTGCGACACAAACTCGCGTCTCACTTGCCTCTCTCGAACACGCTGAGGCGACGTCGGCTCTATGCGTGATCGGCGGCCTCATTTGCTGGTTCAGCGTCCGTCTTGGGCAGGTGTCCCTCAGTTCAGCCGTCGATTTGCGCGCCATCCCATCACACATTTTGGACGTGAGAGCTTAACACCAAAGTGTGAAACGCCGGGCGAGACCGCAATTGACAAGCGGCGGCGTCGTCTAGTACTCGCAAGACCAGGATGTATTCTATGAAGCGTAACGCGTCAGCTAATCGGGTGGTGACAGCCGCAAGCGCGAGGCCTAGCCCGTCGGCGCAAGACACTCACCAAAATGAGACTACTCGAAGAGGGACATAATGTAGTCTTCCGTTGACGTATCGCTTTCAAGACCCCACACAGCACTGTTGGATTGCGTCGGACAACAATGTCTCCTTGAGGCAATCATGAGACATACCTGCAAACGCAATTTCGCTTGATTCGCTCGCCAAGACACCTGCGCCGTACCTCGGCCGCATCGTAATCACCGGCATTCACGAGCGTTCAAGTGAGCCCTATTGCGCGTCCTGCCTTGCCGGGTGGTAAGGCCGTGCGCATCTGCAAGCGGAAGCTTCGTGACAGAAATGAAGCACATCAGTGGGGAAAACGAGACCAGAAACGTGAATCCTCACAAGCAAAGGGACTCACTGCTAAACGTTTCAATATTCTCGGCTCCGTGGTACGCGTTGTCTCGTTTCCGCTGGTCTGGCTCACGGTCAGGCACCTGCGAGCAAGGCAAGATGTTGCGGTGCTGGTGGTGCTACCATAACGCCGCCTTTCGCTCAATGTGTTTCGGCGAGCCCTATATCCGTGTTAGCCCATCAGCGTTTGCAACGTCCATTCGCCTCTCACCTTCTTCCAAGCCAGGGACGTGCCATTTTGATCGTACTTTGACGGCATGACGGGCGTGTGCTGGCCGCTGGGTCCCCGGATGAAGGCCTTACGCCAGCGCTACATCACTTGATGACGTCAGAAGCCCATGTAGTCCGGCTTATGCTATACCATTAACGCGAAAGAAATGAATGGTACGTACCACTATGGTATAAGCGGCGAGCTCACTGAACAGAATGCCCGTATTTTGGGCACGCGCCGTATTTTGGTTTCTTCCCCAACCGTGTCACGGCACTTGAGAATTAATGTCAGGGCTGTGAAAGGCAAAGAATACTATGCTACTGCACCACGACTAGCCGACAGTGAAGACGAGCGGGCATGAAGCGGTGACGGATGTGCGGTCGGCTCTGGGTTCCCCTCCGTTTCTGGATGGTTTCTACGGCCGTACATCTTTTTGCACCATTCTTCGTCTTCGCCAGGATACCTTCGCTGTTCTATTTGCCAGCCCTGAGTCGAACATGTGCGTGAGAGCGGAGAGAGAAGTGCTAATGAATATAGACGCCCAAGCCGATTCGAGATCTCGCTTTGGACTTTGTGGCGTCGGTGTTTGCTCACGTCCCCCTCGGCGCTACCATCTTGTATTCTCGACCACTCACTCCGACATCCATGATACCTTCCTCTTCGGGGATATTCACAAGCAGCCGCATGTATCATCACTTACAGGCCTCATTGAGCTTGAAACGGCTGCGTATGGCTCTGGTTCTGCAGATGGACGACGCCACGTGGATGGGCTCTGTTGCGTGCAGTGCAACTGCGTCGCGCCGTGGTGCACGAGGAGCTGCACAAGCATTTCGGTGAGCTTATGTTGATCTGTTACACGCATAACAGATAGGTAGTAAAGCTAGGAAATACAGATGATGATGACAGTCTCTCGCTCAGTGCAGCGGCGGCTCCGACCGCAGCTTGAACCTGGAGAATGCCAAGCTCGGGTGCTATGACCTGCGCCGAAGCTGTGTTGTGTCTACGTCGGGAAGTGGCCGCTTTGGCACGCGTCATGCCCTTTCGACCCATCAAGGGTACGGCGCCCACGTCTTGAACATGCCGACACCGTCCCGATTTGGGACGCGTTCACCGGGGCAGTAAGGCCCGCTCGACAAAACAGAATAGCGTGGCTCGTCGCGGCGCGAACGCCACATGCGTCCATGAACTGTATATACAGATTTCCACATATAAAGCGAGAGGACGGGCACTTGCCACCAGACAGCCATCCCAACATGTCTCCTGCTGCGCGTCGGACCACTGTACCGTTAACACTTGAAGAGCATGTCAAGCTGCAGGAGGAGCTGCATGAAGCTGAGAGAGCGAAAGCGGCTACCAAACGGGGCAAGACGGTCACGCCCGGTGAGTACTCAAGCCCGCTTTTGCGTTGTCGCAGTAGGTTCGTGTGTCTGACTCCAGCACCCTCCAGTGACGTCGTACAAAGGCCAAGTGCGCATATTGCGCCATGCGATTAATCGTCTCGCCGGCTGCCTGTTGTGTACGTCAGCTTGTCGGCTTCACGGGCGACATTACTGATGCGCCGTGTCTTGGCAGCCCAAACGTCCGGTGTTCCAAGAAGTCGGATGACCTGGGCCGTCACGTCGTTCGGCGACAATCAGATCATCTGGCTGCACAAAGGCCTGACCCTGCGTGGCTGGCCTGGGGACATTGCCTTCGGCAATCCGCAGGACAGCGGGTGTCTCGACGAGCTGGACCGGATCCACGCTGGCTTCGAGAGCGGGCGGATCCATTTTGCGAAGCTGACTCGTGAAGAGTCCGACGCACTCGGACCCAAGGAGTTCTGTCCGACGGCGCGGCGGTGGGGCTGCGACAAGCGAGCAGATGCATTTGTCACGCTTCCGTACCGTCCTCGAGCAACGCGGTCAAAGAGGAAGACGCGCCAGGATCACATTAAGACAGCGGAAATAGTTACAGATCTAGACTCTCTGTAGTTAGCCGGTTCAATGTTCTAACCCTACGCCAGGGTTACGTGCGCAACACAGGTAAAACAGAGCATTTGGTCACTGCTGTGCATAATTTATATGTCTCTTACAACCACTAAGCATGTGCTTGCAATCTATGACAGTTGATAACATCATGGCCTCGCACGCTGTCATACATGTGTCCATTTTTAGATATCTGGTCATGTGCTAAAGATGGCTGACATCTACGTCCGGCATACCCCTGCTTGGGATATTCAACTCTGGAGCTCCATTTGCTGTGGCTTGCCTTGGCCTTCCTCAGCTGGCAACAGAAATGTCAGAAATTGGGTAAGAGGAGTTCTCAAGTCAGACAGAATATCTTCTTCCAGACTTGGCAAATCCTCTTGCCCAGCATCGGAGCAGAAGAGATAACCAGAAGACAGACCATTGGCAGATGATCTGTCCCCTGGATACCGCTAGACGAGGCTTCTAAAATCAGGGGTAAACTCCTTAGTGAGTGAAAGCTGCAGATGAAATTATAGTGGCCGAAATGCACAGCCCCAGGCCTGGCCCTCACATGCCAGTCCAAATCAGAGCCCTGCGAGATGTGCACACAGAATTGACCAATGGAAGGAGCCACTAAATGTGTCGCCAGTTGGCACCATGTTGTCGCAGACGGAGTCACGGAGCTCTCTGCGCGTCTCTGACATGCCATCGCTTGCATTAACGTGCGGGGAAGCCCGTCAATGGTTACCCGCGCACTGCTTTACTCACGTACGGCTGCAAGCCCCGTCTGTGCGTCCAGACTCAGGCTACTGTGGCCATCCTCCACCCAGTCCCGCCACCGCTTTTCAGGCATTGCCCTGGCGGGATGTTGTCAATCATACATGCTCGACGATGGTCGTTGCCAGAGGGCTAACCTGGGGAGGCAGTCAACACAATGGAGCCACGCAAGTTTTACGCGAGATACGCACCTCCGCGGTCCTCGCCCTCGTCGATCGCTTTCGCATAGGAAAAGTCTGCGCGTCAAGACTTCTGTGCCTTGAATCGACCGGTCAGCTTCCGCCGACAGCTCTTCGACCGTCTCCCGGAGGGCCGCTTTCGGTCGACGTGCATGCTCGGCCATCATCGTCTTCAACAAAGGAGTCTGCGAAGAGGGTCAGAACGACAAAGCAGCGCAAATACCAGGCGAAACACGTACCTACGCAGCGACAGCAGGGCCGAACAGGCCGCTGCCGCACGCCAAGACATCGGCATTCTTCTCAAGCCGCCATCTACCGGCGGTGGCAGACTGTACGGAACGACAACGCTGGTGGGCGAAACCGAGAATACCGCCCCGAAACGCCGTCGTTTCCTGTCCCCGCCGTGGCACCTACGACCGCCGCACACCAACGTTAGATTCTGCAGACTCTGAGTCCACACGGAGCCACAACGCCCGCGGGATGAAGCTGCGAACATCGCCCTGGGATCCCGCCGTCTCCCGTTCATGTCATGGCACCGACGACCGCCGCACGCCGATACGCTCTTCGAGTTGGATTCCATGGACTCCGAGTCCATACGGAGCCATACGCCCGCGGGATGAAGCTGCAGACATCGTCCTGAGATGCCGACGCCGCCGGTCCTCGCCATGACACCGCGCCGCACGTCGACGTCCTCTTCGAGTTGGAGTTCACGGGCGCCGAGTCCATACGCAACCTCAACGCCCGCAAGATGCAGCCGTGAGGGCCGCCGCCGCCCTCCGGCACAGTCGAGGTTTAGACCGCCGTCGAGACGGATGAGGTGCACTACGCAATCGAAAATCAGCGCGCGGTCCAACAGCAAGAGCGGAGCGCGTACCTCGAAATGTCCTCGCACAGTTCCCGGCGGCGCCGGCCAAGCACATACGCTCGAGCGCGACGAAGCCATCTTGAAGCCAGATTCCCAGAGTCCGAGACCGTACGGAGCCATAACGCCCGCGGGATGTAGCCGCGAGTGCCGCCCTGGGACGCTGCCGCCGCTAGCCAATGGTGGATTCCCAGGCTCGACCACGTCGGTACTGTCCTGACGCTGAAATCCATGGACTTCGAGCCCGTACGGAGCCATAACGCCCGCGGGATGCAGCCGCGAGTGCCGCCCTGGGACGCTGCCGCCGCCAGCCAGTGAATGGGTCCCCACATTCGAGGGTGTTGGTACCATCCCGCGGTCAAACTCCATGGACTTTGAGCCCATACGGAGCCACAACGCCTGCGGGATGCCGCTGCGAGTGCCGCCTGGGACGCCGCCGCCGCCAGCCAGTGAATGGGTTCCCACATTCGAGGGCGTTGGTACCATCCCGCGGTCAAAATTCAGGGACTTCGAGCCCATACGGAGCCACCACGCCCGCGGGATGCAGCCGCGAGTACCGCCTTCACACCTCGAGCCCCAGCAGGATGCCGCCATCCCCTCTGCGAGTGTCTGTGCGGCATCGGGACTTGGTCTGAGGTACGTCGCCTTGCTCGGACCACGCGGTTCTCGCAGCTGACGCCGCCGCCCAGATCGCAAAGACACGACGTATCGACGTCCGGCGAGAGCCTCGACGGGGAACGTTCGCACGGAGGGCGTGAGCGAGGCGGGCGTCCTGTAGAGATGTGCTGGGCCGCGCGCGAGGTGTCGGTGGCGACGGTGAGGTGCGCTTGAACGCGCGACACGCTGTCTGTCTGTGTTGATCGGGTCGCGTAGGTCGCAGAGTCGGTATGTATCAACGTCCGGCGACCGACGACAGCCTGCAGAGATCCGTCGCAATGCGCGACGGGACTGCAGACGGCGCGACCGAGCAGGGCGGAAAAGTCGGGACGGAGCGCGTGAGGCTGCGGAACGATCGAGACCAGGTGATCGAGGGTCGCGCCGCGATGTTCGTGTTCAGGTGCGCCATGACTTATGCCGCGCGCAACGGCCTTCACTGATCGAGTCGCCCAGATCCCAAAGACACCCTATATCGCCGTCCGGCGACCGTCGCCCTGAGGACGCAATGGCAGAAGGCGTCGTGCAGGCCCATGTCGTGGTGCGCGAGTATTCCAAGACGCGGCGTTCACCAGCAAGTTCGCGGTGGCCATGTCCTCCGCGGGTTGAGGCCGGCGTCGGCGGCGCCGCTGACTCCAGAGAATACCGCTATGCGAGGGGGACAGGTCGCCGGAAGGCCTCGTTCGTGAGCGTGGCTGCATCGCCGACGAGCCTGCTGAGGTGCGCTGCGTTCGCGAGCATCGTATGCCTCTGTTGCTCACGAGCTGCCCAGATGGCGATGACGCTATAGAATGCCGTCCGCCGAGAGCCACATCTGGTGACATGGCGCACCGGGCGGCAGTGCGCAAGGGCGGGTGGCGAGTGCGTCTCGTCGTCGTCCGTTCGTGAGCGCGGCGGTGTCGCCGGCGAGTGCGATAAGGTGTGTCGCGTCCGCGAGCCTCTCGGGCTTCCGTTGCTCACGAGCTGCCCAGATCGCGATGACGCTATAGAAACGCGTCCCGCGAGCAAGGTCACGATGCCGAGCTCCAGGTGGTCTCTACGAGGGGCTGTGGATGGGCACTATTCGCAAGAGGCTGAGATGTCGGGTCGGCTCGACGGCGGCGCGCCAAGCGGCGAAGACGCCGGGGCAGCGGGACGCCGCGACCGCGGGCTCGCCGTCGCGTTTGCGCATTGGATGCGCGACTGCGCAAGGCCTGGACGTCGAGCCGCGGACGGCACTGTCTGCCACTGGGAGCGGTGTATCCCGTCGTGTTCGCCTCGCCCTCTGTCGAAATACCAACGCCGCTCTGTCAAGCATGTCGGCACCCTTTCCCGCCAGACGCGATGTGAGAAAGCGGACGTACGGCGGCAGGAAGCCGGCTCGTGGACGTGAGCGAAATAAGCGCCGCACATCGAATACACCATAGATCGCCGTCCCGCGAGCGGGGGTCCTCGAGGCTGTTCTAGAGGCACGGTATACATGTCAACATGCGGTGTAAGAGAAGAAGAACGCGAGGGGAACTCACGCGGTGCAGGAACACGGGGGACGGCGTTGGACAGTGTCGGTATGTATCGAAATCCGGCGAGCGAGGGCAGGCGCGTAGGTTCGAGTTTGGGGCGTTTTGTAGCGTCTACTGGCAGCGCGAACGCATACAGGTAAGCACTTGGGAGTTGCTGCCATCCGGACCAGAACACACCTAACGAGCAGCGTAGGGGCGAGCAGCGCAGGCCGGCGGCAAAAGGTCGTGATACAACAGAACGCCGCCCCGCGAGCGGAATGTGCTTGTGCAACGATTCGCGTAGGGGCTCCCGTCAGCGCACAGGCAAGGCGCGACAGGCGCGACGGCAGTGAACGCACACCTGTAGCGTCCGCACGCCTGGCGCGCTTGTGCCCACAGTCGACGTCCGAGTGAGACCAGAGAGCCGCAGAGAGCCACAGAGAGCCGCAGAGAGCCAAGCAGAGGAGAGCGAGAAGCAAGGGGCAGAGACACGGTTGTCATGCGCGATGTGTCACCACGTAGCCCCCGCACTGCGTCACTGTAGCACCCAGAAACCTTCCTGACGAGTGCAAGTAGTTCGATCCGATTGCGCCCTCCACGGCGGAGCCACGTCGGTACCGCGTCTGATAGACGCCCCACGTCGTTGCAGTGCATTGAACAACGGCTTCAGGCTCGAAAGCCGGGGGTGGGCTGCGTGCGCCTGCTGGCAAGCGGTGCTCCGGCGTCTCGCCCTCCCGTGGGAGACAGCGACCACCTACCAAACCAGGTCACTCGCCCGCCGTGACGTAGGCGGGGCGGATCAACCGCCCTCCGATTCGCCGTGAATATAGCTCCCGGCGAGTCGGTCACTTGTCTGTCACACCCACCTCCATTCCAAAGGCCTGCCAGCTCGAATATCCCACAATATGCTAGGCTTTGAAGACGACCTTTTCGTCGGCCTTCCGCTTCTTCGAGGATGCCACTTCTACAGAGGCTCGGGGATACCGTGTTCCTCAGGAATTCCTAAATGCTTCACGCGATGGTTGACCACAGGACTAGTACTCTGATCAGGAACCTTGTCCCCAGTAGTGGAACGCTGGGCTAATGTGTTTCCTGGGTTGTATCGGTCCGGGTCATGGGTAACCGGCCCCTACTTATGTGCACCTTCCTTTGAACTCGAACTGTCACCGTCTCTTCCACGCACTCTTCAAGCATGGCCGACATGAAGATATACACCTCTCCCTACGCTCCCATCCCCGTACGGAATGAGTCTATCTTCACAAACCTGGCCCGTACTCGATTCAACGACTTCCCGCCCGAATTCCCAGCCTTCATCGACGCAGCGACGGAGAAGACAATAACGAGGGGCGAGTGGCGGGACCTGTCTCTTTCGTTGGCTTGGGGTCTTCGGAACGAGCTGCACAAGCTGGGAGGTGTGTCTCTGGCAAGAGGGGACGTAGCCATGATATTCTCGCCGAACAGCATCGCATGGCCAGTCATGCTCTTTGGCGGCGTCGCCGCGGGCATTCGGATGACGCTCGCGAACAGTGCGTATACCTCCAGGGAGCTCGAGCACCAGTACAGAGACAGCGGAGCGAAGGTTGTCCTTGTCCACCCACCGCTACTCCCTGTCGTTCTCGAGATGTTCAGACACCTCGATGTTGACCTTACCACCGCCAAGCGCCATATCATCTTGGCGGATTGGCCTTCCCCTTCTCCAGGCTCGAACGACTACATTCGGCTTCAGGACCTCCTTGGAAAGGGAAGTCTTGTGGAAGAGGAGAAGTTCCCTGGGGAGTTGGCCAACGAGACGGCCCTTCTGTGTTACTCGTCCGGTACTACCGGAAAGCCCAAAGGTGTCGAGGTAAGTTGTCGGCTTATGGGCACTTCAAAAACTGACGGGCTCAGACCACGCACCGGAATCTCACAGCGTTGTTGTCTATGGTCGATGCGTCGTACCCGACTCTAGGTGAATCAAACCCGACAATGCTCGGCGCGCTGCCGTTCTATCACATTTACGGTCCGTCTCAAAGCAGCCCCGCTGGTCTTGCTTTCCTGATAAACACCCACAGGTGCCATCAAGCTCCTCCATTTCCCATTCTGCCGCGGGATGCCCGTAGTCATAATGCAGAAGTTCGACCCGGTAGACGCGTGCAGGTGGATCGAGAAGTACAGCATTACCCAGATGCTCGTCGTGCCGCCCATGTGCCTGCTCTTCACCCACCACCCAGGTACGTGGCGAGCTCCCGCCATATTTGATCCGTCTCACCCGCGTTTCAGCTGTTGCGCAATATAGCATGAAGTCTCTGCGGGTCCTGTTGTCCGGCGCCGCGCCGTTAGGTGCCCCACTGGTAAACGCCCTAAGGAACCGTCTGAAAACGCTGGGCGCAGATGTTGCGATTATACAAGGTATGCTCAGCTACTGTGATTGAAGTAGTCCGTAGCTTATGCAGGGATTTAGGCTACGGTTTGACAGAGACGTCGCCAACGTCCCATATCCTACCTGCGAGTGACACGATTCGCAAAGTCGGCTTCATTGGGCCGCTTCTGCCGAATCTCGAGGCTCGTCTCGTTATCGAAGACACCCAAGAAGCGGCTGTAGGTGAAGCCGGAGAACTTTGGCTTCGCGGTCCTACCATCATGAAGGTATGCGTCGTGACCTTTTGTTTATAGTTCAGTGACCGACTAGTGTATAGGGATATTTGAATAACCCAGAGGCTACTACCAACTCCATCACTCCAGATGGGTGGTTCAAGACCGGTGATGTTGCTATCATCGACGAGGAAGGCTATTACAAAATCGTAGATAGACGGAAAGAGTTGATCAAGTACAAGGGTTTCCAAGGTGAGTGCCCCAAATCCATACGGTACACACAGGTACTAAAGGTGTGTAGTGCCACCTGCCGAGCTCGAAAGCGTACTTCTGCAGCACCCGGAGATAGTCGACGTTGCCGTGATTGGCATTGACTCGGAGGAGAAAGCTACGGAGCTACCAAGGTCAGTGCAAACGCCTCAAATGATTTCTACCAGTCAATCCAACGCTTGCTTGCAGAGCTTATGTTGTGCACAAGAGTCTGAGTAGTCTAAGCCCTGACGAAATCAAGGCGTTTGAGCTGTCCGTGCAGGAGTGGATAAAGAGTCGCGTCGCCCAGCATAAATTCCTGCGCGGCGGAGTGGTCCTCACAAGCGCAATACCGAAAAGGTACGGTATTTGTATTGCATATGCTTCCTCGCAGCTAATCCTTCTTTTGCCGCAGTGCGGCGGGCAAAATCCTGCGACGCGAATTGCGAGAACGGGCAAAGGAAGAACTGCTTGCAACGAAACCCGTCAAAGCGAAGCTGTAAGATATTACAGCTGTTTCGGGTTATAATGAGAAGCGCCGGTTTTTTCTCGCGCGCGGCGACCTTCCCAAATAGGAATCTTCCGACTCCTTGCCCTAGCCTGTTGCACGCATCATCCCTTCAATATTGTTCAGAACACACTGATAGTAGGAATATGACTTATGTCAGCATGCACTGAGCTTTCCGTGGTATTTTCTATGTATGTGAGTCTTGCGCTCCTTGCAAGACCGGTCAGCATGCATATTTTGCCCTAGTTGCACGCAAATCAGGCTCTGGATGTGTTATCTGGATGTTTTTGCCTCTTCAAATCAAGCATTAGTGGCGCACATAGATGTACGAGTACATTCGCAACATTTGAGTACCCGCTATAAGCACCGCTACCGAGGTCTGCACACTCAAGTCGGGAGGCAAGAGTCGGAAGATTCCTA
>JAKOGH010000543.1:0-15273 GCA_024811115.1 Terana coerulea
CCTGCCCCGCGTAGTGGAAGGAGAGCCGCTGCGCGGAACTGTTGTGCTTGACTTGGCGGAAGATACGCCAGTCAAGTTCGTGTCCGTCTCAGTGAGATACTGCCTTCCATTCGTTGTGGACAATGAGTCACATTTCAGGTCTTCTAGGTCCTCGGGAGCTGATTACAGACGCCACGTCCCGCTATACATTTGCGCAGGATACCAAGGTGCTGTGGCAAGCACCACCGAAGGGTCAAGCCGCAATATCTCCCCAATCGACGAACCCCAGTCAGACCGCATATACAAGGGAAAGCTGAAAGGTCGATATCGGTGGTCATTCCAGCTTACGCTGCCGCATACAGTCGACCTCCCCGACGGCAGTCACGGTGCCTCGCAGACATACCGACTTCCCGCGTCTTTCTCTGTTCGATTTACCTACGTGACCGTGAGCTATCGGGTCTTCGCCACCGTTTCTCATGGCGTGCTTCTGAAGGCCGACCAGTCGTACGTGTTCCCCCATAAAGCGCTTCGTGTACTCACGCATTCTCCGTAGTGTCGGAAGCACAGTCTCGTATACGCCAAAGACGAAGCCGAGTGCGCCCTCGCCTGCACGCCAGCGAGCGTACCAGGAGCGTGCACCGTTAATCGGCCCTGACGGCGATCCGGAGGGTGGTACACGCTGCCTGTCGTTCCCGTTAAGGGAACGGTGTTCAGCAACAGGCCAGCGCATGCTAGATTGATTGTGAGTCCGCTGTGTTCTTACTCTTTAGGTCGCTCATAACCACGAACTTCCTAGCTTTCTCTTGCCAAGCCCGTAAGTCCCATAGTCGCAACCCATTCCTTCATGAATTAATCCACTATACAGTTATCGTACGCCAGAGGAACAGTAATCCCACTGCATCTCTCCGCGGAGAGCGACGACCCACAAGTCCTCGACCTCCTGTCATCCCCAAACGCCCCCGTCGTCTCCCTTATGCGCACGCTCTCGCTGGGCTACGACATGCACGGCGGGGACAAGTACTCGGGCGCGCACGCCCCCAACAAGGCGCGGCTCGCGGACATCAAGCCCACCGGGATCATGCCGATCAAGAACACATCTGAGCGTGTGCAGAACGCGAGCTGGTGGCCGCTGCCGACGCAGGCAGGTCCCGCCTCCGTGCGGCGCGAACTGCAAGGCGAGATCCACCTGCCGCCGACGCTGTACGCGACGGCCCACCTCGGGCGATACAACTACTACGTGCGTTGCTCCTACGCATATAACGACCGTTTGACTGACTTCAGCACTTCCTTCGGCGATTGCAGTACACCGTCGTCCTGTACCCGCCCGCGGCCGCAGGGTTCGTGCCGAAGGGAAGCGGGAGACTCGAGACGGTCCCCGTGGAGATCTGCACGCTGCACGCGGACGGCCCGCGGCCGGTCGCGTATTCGCCGCCCCAGTACGACACTATTGCGCCTGCGAATGAGGAGGACGCTCGGAAGTTCAACCCGATGGTTATTAGTGCGTACATTCGTACTCGTGCGCCTCAGGGAAGTGTCACTGACATTGCGGCCTGTGATAGATTACTTCGCGTAGCACGACGCGCGATCAAGTTGTAATGCGCCGAGCATTTCTATCTTCAGCCAGGGCCCCTGGTGTCGCTGTGGAGGTTTTAGGATAGACGTTATATGCGTAGGGTATTGTATGGTTCCGATTTCTGTTTATTATTCTGTTATTGTCGGTGCACGCTACGTTACAGGGACTCATAATCACTTGTTGTATTCAAAGAGTCGAATCGCTAGGTTTCAACTCAAGATGCAAAGTCGGTCATAAGTTCGTATATCATACCCAGAAGACGTACACATCATTCCAGGCTGGTGTTACAACGCTAACAGTTTGTAGGCGCAATCCAATGTCTCAATCCGAAACTGCAGCCATCGATGAAATCTCGAGAAATTCCGCGCCAGCCGCCAGTGCACTTCATCCAAAGTCGACCCTCGGAGCACTTCCGCCGTTCTTCCCCGCGAGGACTCTCGCGCAGCATGCCGATCAACTTCGATCGCGGGCTGCATACTGAAGCTCTCCCGCCGTCCCCTCGTCTCCGTTCATGCATTTGGCGCGGTGTGTGGACCTGCCTGAGCACCGATAGACGACGGGTCCGTCATGTCCTCCTCTAGAGAACCAGGTTCCATCTCCACAGAGTCATCTGCCGGAGGACGATCATCATTCTCGTGAGCGGTGTCGCCGGAAGCGGTGAGTGGATGGTCCCCGGTACTGGGCGCGGGAAGCGAATGGTGGGATGAACCGCTACCAAGAGCGAGAGCCGCTGATGATGCGGTTGTAGGAGCAGTATCGATTTCAGGTTCCTCTCGTCGGTCGCCTTCGGGTTCGGGCTTGCCGACTTGGGACGCAAAGTCGGCCTGATTTGCATCGGCTGAGGGTGTAGCGGACTGCGACGTCGCATTGCACCCGTCGTCTGCGAGGCGATCAGAGGCCGACGGAGGACTCGCAGCTAGGTTTATAGGAGGGGAGATCTTCCGCCGCGAGCTGCTTGCTTCGGGCTGGTCGTCAGGATACGAAGCAGACGTTACTGGATCATCGTAGTCGAACAGGGGAACGGAAGGCCAGCCGATGCGGAAGATTCGGCGGGGACAGGTCCTTCCAAGTCGTGACTAGCAGAAGCGGGTGACACTAAGGCGGATTCCTCGTCTGCTGCGTGGTGCAGGTAAGCACTGTATTCTCTGCTTCGCACATACTTCGGATGGGCTCACCTGGTTGCTGCAGCCAAATCATGGGATGCGTCCAGTGATGCCATGCGTTCGAGATAGGCCGCAATCTCGGACGCCTCACTGGATTCGCTTTATCCTCATCCCAATACCAGTCGCCGGACTCAGAATCAACAGTCCGCCATGTGTTGCCCTCTTCCGTTGGTGCGAGCATGTCATAGCATTGCCTCTCATGACCACGCAGTAATAAGAGCTTCTCGGATACTTCGATGTTGCATTTTTCGCACACATATACTGTATCTGAAATGCATCAATTGTAAGCAGTGCCGGTAACAACATCTTCGGTGCAATTACTGACCAGTGCATAGGATACATTTCCAGTATGGCGAGGTCAGAGACTTGCTACAGCGCGTGCACAATACTTCTGGGCCTGGAAAATGTACAGTAAATGTTACGAGGAGTGATTAGCTTGTTCGTTGCAGGGAGCTAAGAGGCCTTACCAACCGAGCCTGCCGCAGTGCTTTGAACCCATACGCGGTAGTCATCTCCACCCATCACATATAACTGAGATGCTGAGTGCCAATTGGCAAAAGCGGTAAATGCTGTGCGCATGTGAAGGAGGGGATGTGAGAGCAGGTGAGGGCCCTCAAATTGATTATTGCGTTGAACAGCATGGCATGAAAGGCATAGGTCAAAGCTGTCGTTCCCATGGTTGGCAGTGCACTTCAAGCATACCAGCCGATCAATATTCAGCTCTCCGAATGGGGTATCACAAGCATCACAATAAATGGCGCTAAATTGTACATGCTCAGTACATGGGAGTATCTCGACCGAGACAGAAAACCTACCGATGGATATTGCTTGCACGAGCACTATCGATCCATCGCGGTGCGCCGGCGCAATTGTTTGGCAAGGTCTTGCAATATTCCCATGAGTCACAGCTGTCGTGAGAGCCCCACTGGCATGCCAACTCCACACAGCAGGGATTGGCAGTTTTGTTTGCTCGAGTGTGATAGTGCATTAGTGCAGTGTGCAGATTGTGTTTGTCCGAAGAGAGAAGGCGTCGGCCTTGACGATACAAACCTTCAAGTGTGTGGAGGGTTTTGTTAGTCAGGATGCAGTGCTCTTCTGTTAATTGCGATGCCGGTACCTACACCCGGGCACACAGTCAGGATTATATACGCTCGTAGACTCATAGATGTGGCAGGCTGGAGCTCACCCTCAAGACTGCAAGTAACTCAAGAATATCTGCATCATCCGGCAGATTCTCGAGAATACTCAAACCCTTCCTGAGTGCCCATCCGACAGCCTGTGCTAGCCTGTCTGCAATGTGCAGAGCATCGACACTTGAGAAATGTTCAGCCTGTCTTCGAGCAGTCCAAACAAATAGACTGAGGTCTTCTTCGCTCCACCTTGTTACGTCTTCATCAAAGTACTCCTCAATAAAGGATGCCAAGGACGACGCAGACATTTTTCCGTGAGATAATACTGCATAATTAGAGAGTTTTATTCATATATCAGTATCCAACCCAACTACCGTCCACGAAATAAATACTTACCTATACTGTTGCTCATGTGAAAAGACTTCCTGTTAACCTTCATTGTGAGGCCCAAAGCCTGCACTGTACGGAACGCTTGCAAGCGCAGCCCTGATACACTCTGAGCAAAAGGGCTCATCAGCAAAACGTACAAGCGCTGACGACTGATGAGCGCTGACGAGCACTGAGAGCACTGACGAACGGTTTGGAACCGAAGTTCGAGCCCTGCTGGAGCCGGACTTTTACTAGATTTTGTATTTTCTTAGTTCCTCATGTTTCATAAACTATGCTGGACGCGAATGATGATGGTTTACTCACCGAAGCTTTGCTGCAAGAGTCGGATGCAAAAGGGGTCAAAAACGTCTGAGAGCGCTCAAAACGACTACTGAGACTGACGAGCGCTGACGGCACTGAAGGGACTGAAGCGCGCTGAGATGGCTTCATCAGTACCTGTCAGCACCGTTCAGCGCCAATGCAACTTTGCTGATGGAGTTGGAAGAGAGGATGAGATGGCGTGGCAGGCGCTTGTGGGGTCGAGAATCCAAGCAGAAAGGCCACAAGCTGAGGGTAATGTTCAAGCTGTACTAGGCATGCGCAGGCACAGCAAGGCACAGGACGTTGCCGATAAGTGGAAACCCGGAACAGGCCGCTGGTGTGAAAGCGCGCTGAAAATCAGTATTTTCGAGCAATTTTGAATCTCGGGCTGATCAGCAACATAAGTGTAGTGAGATTACCGCTGAGATGCATAAGGGTCATCAAATGAAGCAGATAGAGGAAAGTAACATTGTCGTGAAGGAGATAACTTCAACAGCGTCGGCGCTTGTGTCTCTGCTGCGCGTAGTGCTCATGGCAGACCTTTTCGGAGAGGCCTGCCACGCCGGCAAGCCGGCAGAGCCGGCAGGCTGCCCTGGCAGGGGGTGGCAGGCTTTTGGCAGAGGCGGTCGAAGCGCCAGCCGAGCTTCCTCATTAGGCATCACGGCGGCCCGTAGGCAACGACCTTTCTCTGCAAGCCCATTTTCGAGGCTTCAGCAGCAATGGTGGCCCCTTTGGATCTTGTGCTTGGTAGCTTATGTCGCATATACAGGGCATAAATCCACCCATATATTGTGCCATACTGTTCCTCTGCCACCCCTCTGCCGAACGGGCTCGGGCTGCCAGCCGGCTTGCCAGCTGCCGGCAGCCTGGCACGGCAGCCTGGCGCGCCATTGCCAAGCACACTAGCTGCGCGGCAGTGCACGGCCGGCACGTGGGACACGTGGCAGATCTGACGCCACGAAGCAGGCGCTTGCTTGAGCCAATTTCGAGACAACCGGCCTTAGCGAAGTATGCAGTCTCTTCGCAGCTACTTAGCAATGTCTACACATCAAGTACATCAGCAAAATAATATTTAGCTTATAAGGCCTTATAAGCGCTCCAATTCCATATAAGGCACGCAATCCTTGGATCAGACTTGGAAGCACATGGATTGGGACCCTATGCTTTGGAAGGCTCACAAGCCTTGCAGCGCCTTGCAAGGCTTGGCAGGATTGGATGCCTTGGAAAGCCTTGTAAGGTGATCCCATAGCTTGCAAGGCCAACCCGGGCTGCTCCTGTAGATTTATTCATTTAATTCGACTATTTTGTTGCTCGCCCAAACTATGCAATAAATCAACATAAAATATAATTTCGTATTACTACACAACACGCGCATAATAACAGTACAACAACAACATAGCGTATGGAAAGCATCTTCATAGATGGTGAACTACTAAGTGTGATATGTGAATGTTCAGGGCAGCAATGAGAGATGGAAAACACTGAACTGGCAACACACAGCATATTTGCGCCGATATTCAGCATGAAGACCATGTTGCGCGCACTCTGTGTTTAGTCATCAGTATTTATCAGCTACGCTCGTCATTGGCATGCTGTGTATAGAAGGGAGGACGTATACATTCACTCGCAGTCACCAGCACACCTTTCTCACCAGAATACCCAATGAGCCACTGCATGCTAGCCCTGCCAGCTGTTCACTCTATCATGCGAGAGGCTTGAGTGAGAACAGCATCGCAGTAAAATAGTAGGGAGTGCATGACTTATCTGATAGCGGGCAATGTGGACACCACCTGAGACGGTTCTGAGCAACTTCGCACGCAAGGCCGGTGGTTAACTTAGTCGGCTGCAGAGCAGGGTGGTAGGTGGGACTGTGTTGGAGTGTGGTATCTGACACGGGTGAGCAATGCTGGTAGTGGTGGTGGGGGGCCAGGAAAGAGTGGCTGCCATGATGCGTCGAGGAGTTGATTTTGTGTCAATTTGGGGCATTGGTTTAGGAGGCTGCAAGAGCCTTCGGTGCAACACGCGTTGCCTCCAAAATCTGGAGCTGGGATGCATGATGTCAGGAAGGAGCGAGACTTGGAAGGTCAGGAAAGGGCTCACCTAGCTGCGATAAGCATTACAAGGCCATGTAAGTTGATGCAAGGCAGACATCGCATTGTAAGGCAATGGAAGGCGATATCAGGATGCTTGTCCATTCCAAGCGCTCACAAAACAGATAAGTGCTTACAAGGCAATACCTCGCTTAAGCTTTCCTTTATTCTGCTAATGTAACGGTCGGAAATATAGCGGCTGGTGGGAGATGTTTCTATGATACAGCATTAGTTGTGCATCTTCATTCTCCTTTTCTGGAGGGCTGCAGCCTGATCAACGTTCAACATAATAAATTTAAATTAAGTACATTGTATCTGAGAGGAATATTCAAGCACCACCTGGGCTTGTCAAGGCCGTCGAGGCCTGGTTAACATTTGCATTGTTACTCTGTGGCAATGTTACATGAGTGTGCACGGTGGCGCCTTCGTGCACTTTCTTAGCTTTGGTCGGCCTGTGGTTTTCCAAGTCATCCCTGTTGTCAGAGTGATTGCAGATGGTGGGCTCGACACTTTTGGGAGTATACCCTGTGAGTGTGTCGGCCTCTGAACAATCAACAGGAGTGTTGACTAGTGGCACTGCTATGCTTTCCGCAATAGAATGATAATTTACAACCCTGGCCATCGTATGTTACTTATTTGCCATAGCTGCTCTCCATTGCAATGTGTCGCGTGGACATTTCTTCCGAGATGTGGGCTGAAGCTTGACGGCATAAATCAAATCTCTCTTCGTGAGTGTCTTTTGTATTTGGCCGAAGTAATCAAAGAAAGGCTTGTATAATCCTGCAGTGACACGGCAGTTGACGATGCTGATGTTCTTCTCAGCGTTTCAATAACATGCTGTGAGCGTGCTCCTGGCCCGCTTTAGAATCACGGCAACCTGGCATACAGGTTCCAGGAGATGGATCATATTCTTGCGAAGTACGGTCTGGTCATGGCCAGAATACAGTTCAGGAGATCATAGAAGAGTTGTCAGTCAAATTGACGGTGAATGGCCATGATGTCTTTGAATCTATAAGGTGAGAGCAGGCCATCATTGATAAGCTTTCGATGCAGTAGGAGATACACTGCAAGCCACCAGACAGACTCTAGATCGTGAAGAGCATTGTGCCAAAATGGTGCAGTTTGCCGATCTTGAACCCCGTGCAAGGCACCAGCCTTGGTCGAGGCAGTGAATATCCGCTTGGACTTCCTGTCGGCATCTACCATTTCTGCCAACTCTAGGAAGTCGGACTTAAATTGGGCATTTTCTGTCTCAGATGTTTGAGAGTAGTCTTCTAAACTGCTGAATATATAGCCGTGACAGTTGATTTCAACTGGCATAAAGAATGCCGCCTCAAGTACCACTAAGCTCATTGCTGCACCGACAAAGAAGAGGTGGCTTACTGTTCGATCCCATGCCATGTTCGATACTCTTAAACTTGGTGTATTCCAAATCAGCAATCTTGGGAACACCGTCGACCACAAGGATATTTCCTGCACTGATATCGCAATGTACCCAGCCACAGTCATGCATGGCTTTTAACTCTAGGGATGCCTTATCAGCACCATATGAGAAAGAGACATTTGACTGGACATACCATTGATCACAGCTCAAAGGGCACCAAAAACAGCGCTCAATGAAGAAAGATCTTCGATGGAAATGCCGACCTCTTTGAAGACTGTCTGTATCACAAAACTACAATACTCACCTGCTGGGATGACTTGAATGAGGTGAGGAAAGCAGAGGGACTTAAGTAGAGCTAGTAGAGTAGATATGAATCAACGATGTTGTTGAGTCTAGGGTTTTAGACCACAGACCAGCCTCCTTATATACATGTGTAGAGGGACCCCAGACACTATCTAAGACCTTCAATACCATGTGCTGACTGATACAGTCAGGTGATGTCTGACTAAGGCTCCAGAGCATACCACCGCTCTAACTTCCTTATCAAATCTGACCTAGCTATCATGCTAACATCAACACTATCTAGATGTCCTAATCAAGCTACTGCGCACTACCAGTCTATGATGTCATACTAACATCATACTGAGGTCATAGTCCAGAACAGTTCCAGACCTGAGTCCTGGATTCTACACATTCGTATAAGGCATATCCCTGATGTCCATGTGACAAGCACATGGCAAACTGATCTAGCATCTTGTAACACTGTGTGACGACTTGGTGATATGTCCTGTGACTTGATGTTACACTTTAAGCGCTGTAGACTAGCGCTGAGGGAAATTTATGATAGTCTGGCTGTGCACCTTAGCCGAAAGTACTCAATTTTACCTAAACCACTATATAGTATCTCCCATCCACCGATGGCAGACATGTTGCTGGCCACTGCATGCCAGTCGATCAACCTTAACGTCAGGAAGAACTTGCAGTGAAGGCAATGCGGCACCTCACCTCATAAGTGCATGCATATTATCAGGTTGACTATGAATATACACATTGCTGTAGCAGACTATAGTCAAAAAGAACTTTTGGAAGGCCTGTTTGTGAAATTTCGAGTTTTGGGGTGTCGCAGCTCAAATTATCTCCAGAATCTTGCCTTCGGGTCGTGATCGTGGTCCACCCATGCGTCTTTGAGCACTTGAGGATTGCCTATCTCTTTACTGTCACTCAAAAGCTGCACCACTTCCTAAACACGAGTTCCACGTCCTCTCAGTGAGCCTCAGCACCGATATTTAAGATCATCCTTTTCATTCTAAATGTGGTCTCTTGGCCATTGGTATCTCTTACAACAATGTTGTACTGAACATCTGCCGTGAACTGGGCAGATTCAGCGTGTGATTGTGTTGTCCCATCCCAGCTCATGTAGCTTCACTTGAAAGAGATACTAAGTATAAAATGTGCGAAAACTGTCCGCTCCTGCATATAAGAAGATTAGCAGTAGTTCCAGAGGGTTCAGTAATTGTGATTACGCACTGTTATAAAATTGAAGGTTGTTAAAGCCAAGACCTCCGATTGACTACAGAACCACAGCTGCATTGAGGTATTCTCAATCATGAAACCAAAAGCAAAGCAGCGGTGAACATCTTCACGCATAATATGGTTCAACAACCAGAGAATTTTTGTATCATTCTGGGCCGTTTTGTATAAGAACACACAAGAAGTAGAACATAAATCAAGATTGCACTCACGTTGTTAGCGAATGACTTAGAGGCGGTTTTCTTCAACTCTTCTAGTATAGTGATGTTGATCCATTCAGGAGCTCCTGACTTGGCACATGTTGCATAACAGTCCGGTTGTGATGTATTATCCCGTGTTGAGGAAGCAAGTGTTATATGAGGGTTGCATTCAAATGTGAGCAGTGCCTCTGGAGCATCCAGTCCAGTGGTCGCAATAATTGCATTTGTAATGCTTTTGAGATGTTGAAAAATTTGGTCTTCTAAATTTCTCTTCGAGCGCATAGGGATCCTTGAAAAGTGTTTTTAGCAGTCTTTGGTAATTATTGGCTGCAATACATCCATAATAGCATCTAGGTTGAATCAGGACGTAGGCGAGGTAGCAAGTTGTTGAAGAGAAACTTGATCAGGACCTGGGGCACAGTTTGCGAGATCTGCAGCATCAACCCGCAAGCAGCCTTCAGACCCAGTCCTGGAGAGGCAGACTGTATTACCCATATATTACCTTGATGCCACAACATCATCTTTTCTCTGCTTACCCTCTTCTTACCCTTGTATCCTCCTCTTCGCCTTCCTGCTCGCATTCTTATATCCTCCCAAGGTTCCAGCCAATGCTGTGGCCACTATCTGAAAAAACCCCCTTACTATTTCTGCCTAATGCATGCTGATAAGCACTAATTCATTGCATATAAGCATCAAAGTAATACAACTAGATAAATAGATACATAAGGCTAATAAGGCAGTTTAGTGAGGTCCTTTGCTAATTGTCTTAATTATTCTATATATTAGGGCAATTAGTCATATTTCTCAGCTATTTGTTTCCTTACTGTCCTATTTTGTTCCTCACATGCAGCTATAATACCACTACTGCTTGACTAGTCATTTGAGAAACCCCCTTCTTAATTTAATCTGATGCTCTGTATTGCATATTTAGCTATCTATCACAAAACTACAATACTCACCTGCTGGGATGACTTGAAATAGGTGGGGAAAGCAGAGGGGCTTGAGTAGAGCTAGTAGAGTGGATATGAATCAATGATGTTGTTGAGTCTGGAGGTTTAGCCCACAGACCAGCCTCCTTATATACATGTGTGAGGACCCCAGACACTATCTAAGACCTCCAATACCATATGCTGACTGATATAGTCAGGTGATCCATGACTAAGGCTCCAGAGCATACCGCCGCTCTAACTCCCTTATCAGATCCTGACCTAGCTATCATGCTAACATCAACACTATCTAGATGTCCTAATCTAGCTACTGTACACTACTCAGTACACGATGTCATAGTGACCTCATAGTGAGGTCATAGTCTAGAACGAATCCAGAACTGAGTCCATGATCCTATGTCCATATGAGGCATATCCCTGATAACTATGCGTCTGTCGCATGGCCAACTGATCAGCATCTTGTAATGCTATTGTGACGACTGGGTAACATGTCCCGTGACTTGATGTTACACTCTAGCGCTGTAGACTAGCGCTAAGGGAAATTTGTGACATTACCCCCTCATTAGGTTCGAGCTCCATCGAGAATTTGCTGATTTATCGTAGTCCGATTACTTCCAATCTCCATGTCTGCAATCCGTTCGATGATAAGCTGGGCCACCCTGATTCCCAATTTGAACTTCAAAGTCGATGTCGCTGGTGTTTACAAGGGTTACTTGTATTTCATCTTTGTAGTCGCAATCGATCACTTTGGTGATTGCTTCAACTCTTTCGTTGGAAAGTCAGTTGCAAGACATAATTCGACCACAAGTTCCACTCGGTAATTGAACTTTAATGCCAATAGGCACTGTTGTTCTCGAGTTGGATTTAACTGTGTGTTTCTGATAGGCATGCAGCGTAAGTCCGGCTGCTTCTTAGGAGATTCGTGTAGGGGTTTGACTGCCAATGAGTTCGACTTGAAGCGTGAGAGTCCCGTTGTAGTAGTACAGGTGTGACGTCTTCGAACTCAACTGTTAGTGCGGCTTGTCGGTTCGGCTTGAGGTAGTCTTGAACTGCTTTCTTAGCGTTCTTGACGTTGTCCTCGTTTTCCCAAGTGACTTCATCGCGTCCGAATCCTTTCCATTCGGACCGGATATTGAGTTTTCTTACCGCGTTTGCGGTGTTGCAAGATCTTCTCAACTTCCCACTCTTCCTGTCCTTTAACCATGACTGGCTTAGGTACGAGTGGTTTCTGTCCTGGTATGGAAGAATCGTTATAAGTGGCTAGCTTGCTGGCGTGGAATACTGGATGCATAGCTCGGTAGCGTGGTGGCATTTTAACCTTAAAGGTGACGAGCGGACAACTGTTCGATGATTTCAAAGCGGTCCCTCGTGCAGTGGGTTTAATGCACCCTCCGTGGTTTGGTAATCCCGTAGGTTGATAAGTACTTTATCTCCGACTTTGAATGGCACGTTTTGGACGCCCTGGTCGTAGTACCATTTCATACGCTCAGCAGCTAAGGTTAGAGCAGCTTTCGCCTGCTCTTGGGCTTCATGTTGCTGTTTCATGATGTCGTTAAGGTCTATGCTTTGACCTGCTTGACTAGTGTAGGACCTGCTCGAAGATGTCGACCGTATTCCAAAAGAATGGTGTCTTCTTAGTTCCTTCGTGTGCCCCAGTTATTGTCGCAAACTCCGCTGTACTCAACAATGTAGACCAGTTATCAAGGTTGTAGTCCACATAGCACCGAAGATACTGTTCCAGAATTTGATTCACACGTTCGGTTTGACCGTCCGTCTGTGGATGATATGCCGTAGACATTGCTAAGTTGATACCAAGTAGTTTGCACCATTGCTGGAATAGTTCTGCTGCAAACTGAGTTCCTCGATCTGATATGATCTGAAGCGGTAGCCCGTGTAAGGGGTACTCTGTCATACAATAGTTGTGACAGGTCCTGTGCCGAAAACTCATTCGTGATTGCATAGAAGTGCGCTCGCTTGATAAGTCGACATACGACAACACAGATAGCGTTGTAACCATGTGACTCTGGTAACTGAGCTGATGAGGTCGATTGTAATGATTTCATGGCCCATGAGGCACAGGGTTTGGCATTAATGGTCCATGGGGCTGCTGTGGGCGATTTTTCATCCAGCTGACACATATCGCAACCCGTAACATAGTTCTTGACAAATATTGACATGCCCGGCCACCAATAGTTTCTAGAAACTAGTTCGTACGTTTTCCACCTTAGGGTGTCCGGCTGATGGTAAGTCGTGATGAATTTGTACAATTTGTTGTCGTAAATGATCATCTTTTGATGTAGGGATATAGATCTTGCCACGGAACAGTAGTAATCCGTTCGTAGTTCCATTCCTTGAGGCTTTTTCCAAACTCTCTAGGTCCTGACTTCAATAATGACTTGTAGCCTTTTGTAACATCATCTGATAGCAATGCTTCCTTGACCTCAATTAGGATTTGGTCGTTGTTAACAGGCGCTTCATGGAAAGCCTCGACAGTCCGGATGGCGAAATATTCCGGTTTGAGCAAAATTTGGTCTTGGTTGTCGAGCTTCACCCCCTTCTCATGATCTGGCCTCCTGGACAGAGGGTCTTCGGCTTGCATTGTCTTTCCAGGCTTGTGATGTAGAGAATAGTTGAATCGCGTTAGGTACAAAGCCCATCGCTTGTCTCCGTGTTAACTTTTGGGCCGTTCTGAAGTAAGTCAGATTCTGATGATCTGACCATACTTGAACTTTTCCCGGATGTCCCTCCAAGTAATGTCTGTACTCTTCCAATGCTCTTATGATTGCGAGCAACTCTTTGTCGTAAATCTCATAATTACGTTCGTGTATGTTGAGTGACGAGTGGAAGGCTACGGGTGCCACATTTGTCAGCAGGATCCCATTCGCGACGGCACTGCACCGATGCAAAGTCGCTTGCATCGGTTGACAGTCTGAATGGGTTCTCATCATCCGAGATCACGTAGTATGGGTGCTGAAGTGAAGGCCTTTTCAGCGCCTCGAATGCCACTTGTTGGTCAGCTTCCCAAATCCAAAGTTGATCTTTCTTCGTTAGATCTGTGAGTGGCCTGGCTAACTTGGCGAAGTCTTTAATAAACCTGCAATAGAAGTTCGCAAAGCCTAAGAAAGCCTGAACACGTTTGACCTTTGTAGGTACTGGCCACTCAAGAACTCCTGACACCTTGCAGAATCCATCGCAACACTGTTTTTGAGATAATCATGCCGAAGATAGTCAATCCGGTCTTTCGAAGAAACATTTCTCTGCTTTTGCATATAGATTGTTGCGAAGCCTTTTCAGCACTTCTTTGACAAGTTTACGGTGTTCCTCTAAATCATTGCCAAAGATCAAGATATCGTTTAAATACACCTGACTTGTCTTGTCGAATCAGTCGCCAAAATGTCATTCATCATGGCCTGGAATGTAGCTGGTGCATTGGAGAATCCGAAATACATGACCGTTGCCTCAAATAAGCCCTGTTTGGTGATAAAAGCCGTTTTCCACTCATCCCCCTCACAGATTTGGATGTTATTATAGCCCATCGGAGGTCAATCTTAGAAAGATGGATGCCTGCGACAGTGAGTCGATCAGGTCAGCAATCCTTGGGATTGGGTAGCGATTCTTCAGTGATCTCATTGAGTGCGCGGTAGTCCATACAGCGGACGCCAATCCCGCCCGTCGTGCTTTTTGACAAAGAAAAATGGTGCAGCAACTAGTGATTTGGAAGGTCGAATGTAACCTTTCCGTAGTTCTTCATCGATCCATTCATTCAAAGAATGTCGTTCTTTGGGAGACAGTGGGTATGGTTAGCCGGCTTGGGAAGGGAGGCTCGCCTTAAAAGTCAATCGGATGATTGTACGCCTTGCGTCCGGCATTGCTCTGATTTGCGCTTGGAACACGTTGCCGTACTTATGTAACCATTCAGGCACGTGTGACTTCCCTTGGTGTGCTTCGTCATGAGTCGTCGAACCTGATCCATGTCCTTTGTCGCTGGCAGCGATAACTTCTGCTTGTGTGCAGTCGTTGGGGACATCAATGTCCACCCAGTTGATATATGGATTATCCGTATTCTCGTCTCCAAACTTGTCCAGGAGGATTCCCATGGAAGATCCGACTCGAGTTGAAGCTTCGTCGGTTTCAGCTTCACTGACTGCGTGTTTTACGGGCTTGATCGGTAAGACAGCTCTCAGAACATCTGGTGAACTCCATTTCCCCATTTTCCCAGTCAATCTCGGGGTTATGTCAGTACAAGAAATTGTATCCGACCATCATTTCTTTGTCTCCTAACTGTATGGTACAGTATAAGCAGACTTGACCACCGATTTGAATATAAGCTCGGACATAATCACGAATTTGTCCTGCTTGGTTTGGAGTTCCGTCTGCGTTGGTTACGTCGACCCACGCAGACTTTGCCATACAATTAGTTACCAGATGATTTCTTTCAACAAACGATTTGTCGATGAAGTTCGTTGTGGCACTGAGTCCACTAAAGCCCTCGGCCTGCACTTTAAAACCATACACCCAAAGCGTTACTGGAAGTCTAAAAGAACATTTCTTGTTGCGAGCTATGCTAGTTACGCAAGATTCCAGTAC
>JAKOGH010000544.1:0-30996 GCA_024811115.1 Terana coerulea
ACCCCAAGGTCCCCAATCAACACTGCTTCGTATAGCTTAGTGATATATTATTTCACTTGATTTTCTACCCATCGATATCGTAACCTCTGCACCGCGGATACTTCATTTGGTTCTGCTTTGCAGAACCTCGAAGACATACTGTACCTCTTAGTCGCTCCTCCAAAAGGCCAGCCATATCACTCCAATGAACCGGACCTGCTTTCAAGCTTCTACGGCAACTTGGGTGCTCCAAATTGAACGAAGCCCTTCGAATCTGGTGCACAAGCTGTAGGACCCACGTACGAGCGTACTTGGCACCGTGCTGGAGTGGGGATTGAATGAGAGCCCAGCTCGGATCCTGGTTCGAGGTACGCTAGCACCCTTTACTTCATATTGCGCTATCGACGAGTCCTTGATATCCACAGTTATACCCCACCCACGTCAAACCGGCCTCGAACTCTTCAGGGTCGTCGCGGACTCGGGTTTATACGTCGAGACGAGCCCAAGATTACCCCATACCCAGGATACCCTCGACGTTGTCGTCGGCCATTCTGCTGCGCTCCGTCGTCTCTACCTGGACTGGGGTGTGTGTGACCCATGAACACAATGTTCAATGTATCCCGGCTCTTGTGAACAGGCTACTACACCGACTGATTGCATGCAGCGACTCCCACCAGAAGACAAGGCACCCTTCCACCTGCTTTTAACAATACCCCCATCTGTGCCACTACCGGTATGGAGACCCGGGCCCGTTGACGCAGAAAATGCGTTGCTTGCGATGAAGTATGACCCCTGGGTAGTACCCGTGAAGTGTAGCTTATAACGTCAAGCACCTCCCGGCTCTGTAGCACGAGACACACCGCTCAGGCACCTGACATGCAAGCCCAAGACTCTGCATTGCACGCTCTACGGCGTATCTTGTTCGACAATGTTTGGCTCAAACACCGCTGAGGACGATGAATACATCTGGACGTCTCGCCATACCGCCCATTCCCTCGGCGCTGTGGGCGCATGCGTTTGGGCTGTCAAAGGTACCGCTTGGGTGCCGTTGTGCAACCTCGCGCAGTTCACTAGGACGCTTACGGATGGTAAAGAAAGCTGGGCAGTCGGTCGGCGGCGGGACGCGGTGGGAGAAAGCATGGTGAACTCGATGAAACGTAAGAGCATGCCAAGAACTCATTGCGGAGGGTATCGCTCACTTCGTATCCAGGACTTGTATAAAATGTGCAGGAAACGAGGCTGCCATACCACGCACCCCAGGCATTCGCGGTGACGACCACCTAGAGCATCACTCTGCATACTCAACGTCTTCACCCGTCAACAGCATGCGCTTCAACTCCCTCGTCCCCGTCCTCGCTCTCGCGTCCCTCATTCTGCACGGCGCGACCGCCCTCGCGTCCATTTCCCCGACGTCGTGAAGTACAGCATCGACGGCTGCGGCTCGACGGGCGGCATGGTGCCCGCGTACTGCCGCGACACCACAGCGGCACAGAAGTGTAAATGCAGCAGCATCGGTGTGTACGGCTGCTCGGACATGGACGCGCAGACGCTCTGCAAGTCCAAGGGCTGCGGCTGCGTCGCGGACAACCCTCAGCCGTGTGGTAAAATCTGTTAGGTGCACGCCGCGTCTGTGAGTCGCCTCTCTGCACTACTTCTGTAAAGACGTGCTAAACCACACCTTTCGGATAGTTTCGCTAATGCTGCACAATATTCGAGAAGAGTTTGGGCGTTGTGGAACTGAAGAGTCAGCAGGCGGGGTACGAGACGGTTTATTTTGTACATGCGGCCGCGCTTCAACGAGAAATAATGAACTACACTCTGGTGCATTCTTTTGTAGCGAATTCTTGCATGAAAGAAGGACAGAAGTACAGATATTGACATTAATGCGGTGAGACGGCTAATTCTCGCATACACCGAGGGTATAGTGGAAACGGCCTACCAGGGCCCCCCGCGCCCCCGACGCGCACAATAGGGAGTTCGTAGGAAACCAGCAAAGAACGATATGCGTCGCAGTAGACAGGATCTTTTCGTGATCCGTTCAGCGACTCATTGCAACGCGAGAGCACGACACGCACCCACCTTACGCACAGCCGAGAGCCGACGACGTGTCCGCAAATGAATCCAGCTTCAGGGCGTCGCCACCAAAGTTGTCTGTTGGCCGCCTAACGGCAGCTCCAGACAACACGCCCTCGTCCTGATGAAGCCCCTCGGAGCCCCCATGTTCAAGAGGCTCGCCGATGTTGCCAATAAAGTCAGAACGAGTCCTAAAGACTAGCGCTGAGGGAGTCGAGATATATCGCGCGTTCGAGTTCGTTGGCGAGTCGTCGTGGGTGTTGAGCTGGCGCAGGTTAAGCATGAACCTGTTCATGAGGATAGGTGGCTATGCCAGAGATTATCGCTTGGCTCTATCGCGCTCGGGATATGCACACTCACCATTGACACGATCAACTGCTGGGCTGCATCCCCGCCCTAATTCAACAGGATCTTAGCAGAGCGACTACGATGAGAAAGGTGCACGTTACCAGCGTGGTAGTAGTGGAAGTTGCTATTTGCGCGACATTGAGTCCAAGCAATGCGCTAGAAGACAATGACCGCAGATTTAGTACAGCTGCACACCCGTGGACACGCGCGTTTCTTACAGAAAATACCAAGTGCCTAAAATTACTATCAGACATGCGCTAAACAGGAGAATTAGTATCACCGACCGTCACGAAGGAGACATGAGGATATTGACGTTGACATGTTTAGTCGTCTTGCCTGTCGCCAAAGCCTGAAAGTCTTCAGCCACGTCAAGACCAATACCAATGCATCGGCAAATATCAGGGCGGATCGGGTGGACAAGGTTACTATTTTCTTCAGTGAGTATGTGTTGCACAGGGTTGCTGTTAGGTTGTCTGTACGCACGGCTAATCCTGACGTCAGCTTGCGACTCTGCAGAATCCAAAATCTTGTCTTACGTCTCATATAGCGCATCGGAAATGTCGGCCTCTGCGCTGCAATATCCCAAAAGAGGGCCAGTGTACGTGTAGACGAAGCGAGACGTCAGGAACTGAGCTGATAGTAAGCATTCCTGCCGGCGCTGCTCAGAATAATGGGTGCTCACTAGGTTCGTGCCGACTGGTACCACTCCGAGCAGAACAATGATTGCGAAGATGGCTTTGTGATATCTCCACCCGTTCCAAAGAGCGGTTGCGCGAAGTGCGGAGAATACTTCGTGAAGAGGGTGTCAGTCCAGTCTGACCAATGACAAGAACGCCGCGAGAGACTCACAAGCCACTTGGACGAACCCGATGCAACCAAGCACTTCAGTGAAGAGTATGAGGGTCTTGCAGCTGTGGCGGCTGGTTCAGTAAACATCTGGCTTGACAATAGAGAGCTCTCAACTTCTGCAGGCTACCAATTAGTGCGCATTTCATGTCTAAAGCGGCAAGTTGCTACGTACGTCCGGTGATGATGGCAGCATCATGGCGATCTGGTTCAAGACCATCACCCAGCGCGTGCTGAGTAAGAGGAGCGATGTGGCCGTGAACTTCCTTGACCACACGGCGATGACCTCCTGGCCAAGTGTAATGAAATATTCGTAGATGGCGATTGCTATTTATCATAAGTAAGCGGGTGTGATTCGCGTAGCGCCGCAATACTACTCACTGCTAGTTGCAAATATTATGTAGTTGACCAACACTCTGGCAGGAGTTAGCTATCAGGGCGTGCTCTGCGTAATCGCGAGTGTGATGCTCACTCATCGGATACTTCTTGCACGAATTCCGTACTGGAGGAGGACATCGTATGAGTTGGGCGGCGCGGTGGAAAAGGAGTGCAAACTCACCATACTGGAGTATCCTCTTTTATGTACGCCGGTCAACCTTTCGATCCCCTCACAGGTCAATGAACTCGGATTTACGTTGCTACCAGCATATATCAGTATGGGACAGGCTGATTCCTCTCCCTGCCCGTCGCCGTGCTGTGGCGTCAAAGCTTCGACAAGGGGAAGCAAAGCCACGAGCACGCAACTTGAGGCAGATCTTCCAAACCACGTAGTTCGATGCCGCCGTATCGGGCGATCCTGTCAGTGTTATCGAGTAGCCGGGCCTCACGGTCTCCACGTCACGGGCTGAAGTTGGGGGTCGGCTTTCACGTTGCAGCCGTAGTGTTGAGCCAGACAGTCTTCTGACTATGCCCAGGCAATGCGCGAGAGAAGCCTAATCGAATGGGACTCATCAACGAATGAAAGATACCGATATGGTACCTGGGGCTTACCTACCAACTCGTGTGTTGAAGGCAACTCCAAGCTGAATGCTTCAGCTCCAACGGGATTTCTGTGGTCCCTGTACAGCTTCCGCTTTGCCACGGATGCCACTGGAGAAGTTCAAGGAACTGTTCAGAGTGGAGTCCCATCTGACCAGAGATAGATCGCAAAGGCGGAAAGAATGTCAGCATCGTGGCTGTGCCGGAATCGGATGTCCGGCTTACCATCAATAACGCCAGGCAGACTCGTCTCTCACGCGCTGCGTGATTAGAAGCCTTGTAAGCTACACAACGAGCACCAGGCTGGATGACGGAGGAGTATCTCTCTCAGTGCAGCAGGCCGGGTGCAGTAGCAGACACCTTTATTCCTCATAGCAGTCCCCCGCCGGAGCGGGCGTGGCATGAGGATCCTCGCAGATGTGCTCTGTACCGTCGATAAGCCGCCGATCTGTTGATAGAGCCAAGTCAGCAACTAGGCCACCGTTAACTTGAAAGCTTCACAAATGAGGCACGAGAATGTCTGCTCCAAGTTAACGGAGGCCTCTAGCTGCTCCGCTCGCTGGCAGAACACTAGTGCAAAGTCTGCTTTACGGAACCGTGGGAGGCTGGAGCCGTCCCGCTGGGACAAGCCCGAAATGAGTTGGAATGAACTTTACCTTCATGGTGGATGTTACCATATGGCGTTGCACATATACCAGTGAAGTGGGCATAGTTGCGGGGCGCACAGAGTCCGAGAGGGGGCTTCAAGGCCTATAAGTTGCTGCACTCGCATGCATGGCGGCCAAATAAGCGTCACATTGTTGAAAAATTGACTGCGTTGAAGAAAACTAAGGTGGACGCATGCTCACTTCATTTCTAAATTCTTGCAATGGCAGCTGGAACAAGCATAAGAAGGCCAGCGAGATGGACTTGCAGCCTGGTGGTTAGGACTCAAAATACAGAGGCGCTCCTCGGAGTTCTCGCTCAGCACCACGTGAGATCCACGTGCATAAAGCGCCACCACGCCCTCACTTTGTTCTCCGACTCGCTGTACTTATCCTTGTTCCTCTCACCAGCCCACAAGCTTCATACTAGCCTCACCAGTCTTCAGTTGTGTGCTCAAAGCTTGAAGGCCTCGCCGCCTTTGCGCTCGCAGCAGCGATCTTTTCGACAGTGCGACACTTTGGCAGCAGCATCCCTCGCCAACAAGTGGCCGCTTTTATGGAACCATTGGCATGTCGCATCCAACCTTGTTCACGCCGTAGCAGGTCGAAAGACGAGGACAAGACATAAGCATGGCCGAGCGAATTGGACCTGAACAATGCTTGCTAGGAACTATCGTGATTCTTGCCGTGCGGCTTCTTCCCGCCGCAGAGGCGCGGTTCTGCCAGTGCGCTCCCTTGCCAGGCATCGAGGTATCTACAGGGGAAAAGGTACGTAGTAATCTTCTAGCGACATTGCACCAGCGTAAATGTTATATAACAGGATCCGCCGTGGCCGTCCGAAGCAAACTCGGGTTGAACCCGCTTTCACCGTTCGCCTGCGTCGGAATGCGCACTGAAGTCGCCGTCATCCTTCCTCCAGTCCTCGAACAGGAACGCATTGTACCAAGCTCATGCGCGGATTGCATGCACGACCTTCAAACGTTTATCTTCAACGCAGCAAGCCTCGCCGCCAGCCCAACCTGCACGAACACGAGACCGCGCACCACGCAGCACCACACCTCGTGAAAGCACGAATTGTTAGAATTATGGATTCGAGCTTGTGCTCGCTGTGCCCCGATGCTCGGGCGCTCTGTATTTACATCTGTTTGTTACGCTAATTACGTGCCTGGTTGTGTACCTGACCATCATAGTAGATAAACCTGCTGTAATGCAACGTGAACGCTTGCGCGTTTGCCTCCCCGCGCGACCCGTTATTTTGACACAAATAACGCTGACCAACGGCCCTATCGACTTGGTCTGTATCGCATTGCGAGCCTGTTCCTGATGCTTCTCCTTCCGTTCTCTGCGACGTACATGATGGCCGAACCCGCGACCGCCGACAGCTTCCAGTATGCAAGGTCTTTCCGACTGTAATGTTGGCTTGGGAAAACTGTAAGTGTACCTGCCATCGCGTAGTTCTCAAGCGCATATACCCGTCACTGTGCTAATGAACCACTTTTTGCTCCTAGCTTCACACGTCTGTATACATCCCTGTGTCGGAAAAATATTCGGAGACTCCCGAGCAGCCGTGAGCGCTCGTGAGGCCCTGAGCCAGAACCGGGCTCACGAGCGAGGCGAAATCAGTCATGAGCGCATCTCGAGCCGCCTATGATCACGGGCGCCTATCATCAGATAACGGGCGACGGCCAAAAAGTTTGTTTAGCAACCTTACACTGGCTGTCTTATCACTGTTACTGTAGTAGTTACTTCAATCGCAATTTGCTTACTTGCATTTTCAGTGTCACGCCGCTTTGTTACTGATTCGCTTACTTGGATTTTTGTTATCTTATCATTTCTTCATGTTGTTACTGCAATTACTGAATATACTCCTATCTTTACCCATATGCCACGTGAAGTAAGTAACATACTTACCCTGAGCCCCTACCCGGTCAGCTATCAGTCTGAATGGCTAGGTATAAGTATGCCTGCTGGTGGCTGGCTGATTTACACGTCCTTGGCTCCTCTCCGGGTTCCTCCACAATATGTATTGTTTCTGATCCGTTTCGTCGTCGGTCTGACTGCTTGGCTCAGCCCTCGCAGTCTCGCTGCGCAGCGTTGATATTCCGGCTTAGCCCGCTCATCATCGTCTGCAGTGGCATTCATCGGGCGGTCGGAGCCTCGGGTGGTGTCTAAGAATTCGTTCTATACCTCATATTTCTTACAGCCTCAGTCAATAGTCGTAAGCAATTCTAAATTGGAATCGTTTGTTGAAATCCTGAAGGACAGGAAAAGGCGGGAAAACGGTGTCGAGCTAATCAGTGTTACGTGGTGACTAACTGAGTTATCACGGTGAGCTGTAACTGGGGCAAACTAAGTTATCACTCAGTTAACGAGTTAAGCGTTAACTCAACTTTGCGGTTTCCTGGGTCCTACCCACATATCATGTGTCATGCCATGTGCATTCTAGCGCGCAAGGCGACGCGCCTGCAGGATAGCGACCTGCATCAACGTAACTTGCCTCGCACATCAGACTACACCAGTCCGCACCTAAGTCTTGAGGTAGTTGCATGTATTTTTACTAATAAACTGCTGCAATGGATATGCTTTGTCCTCCAGCACTTCTGCGTTGGATATCCTACTGTGCCCGGTTTTGCCTTTATGGCTGGCAAAGCCTGGTGGTGAGACCTCTTCGTCGACCACCCCGGGCGGAAGACTCGCGAGCGCAATGCCTACGCCAACCCGAATGCCAAGAATCCAGACAAGTTCAAGGCAATCTGCTGGCGGTGTTACACTGCAGCTTTGGAGAGGGAGAAGCAAAGAGATGTAGCTGATCAGGCTTTGCAGCTCAGGGCAGTGCTCCAAGCGAGCAAACAATTATTGACAGCCGTGCATGTACTCAAATAACTGTTTGGCCTATCAGTTGACTTCTTGTTTATAGTTTGGGACAAGGATCATAGCGACGAGAGCCATATATGGGTCAGCACGCAGAAGAGTACAATGCTCAACCACCTGGCAAAATGCTTGTTCCAACCGGACGAGATCAAGCAGAATGCACGCCGTGAAAACTCTGCCGCCCCTACTGTTGTTGTTACTCAGCCGGCCCAGCCAATAATTGCGTACGGCCCCAGCACTTCACATCAAAGTTCTGTCGCCAGCCCAATGCCAATTTACCACCCTGTGGCTTCCTCAAGCACACTTGGTCTTACATTCCGGCTGCGCCGATACCTCAGGTGTATGGAAACCCGGCAACCTCACACTTTCTCGGAGTGCAACGGTTATTTTCGCTTCCTGTAGGTGGCCCTGCTGGAGTGTCTGCAAGCACTGGTAAGTGTTGTTATAATATTCACGCACGAAATTGTGGATGAGCATGCATATATCACTTATACTCACTTTTCTGAGCAGGTAGCCTCCCGCCATCTCCTCTTCCTCTTGGATTTCAGTCGCAAGTTCTACCAAGCAAGTCGTCACGAGCGGGGACCCCAACGGGTACTCCCGATCATACTCCGAGCCCTACAATCACGGCCACGCCAGGCATTTACTGGACGGCTGGACCTCCTCCTGCAAAGAGACTCTGACGCTCTGCGTCTCAGCTTTCCATGCAGGATGCTTGGGGCGCCGTCGCCAGTCTGGAATGAGGAGTGACAGCGCTGCTTCGAGCGCCGGATCGCAAGGCTTACGGTGCAACTCAACATAGCGCACCGATGGGTCGAGTTGCCAGAATTTGCTGATTTTGTCAGTGAATTCGTCCCCAGTGCCAAGCTGTTTTCTCGCAGGCATCTTACGGAGACGCTCATTCCATGTGAACTTTCGAAGCTTCAAGCAGAGGCTCAGAGTAGGATAGCTGGCGCAGAGGCAACTATGCAGTGCGACGGATGGTCTGGTGGTAACAAGCGCCACTACCTTGGGTTTATGGTGACAGCAAAGCGTGTAGTATGTGATTCAAAGTGGTACTAGCATTCATTTATATCTGATATCTCTGTTGTCTGCCTTAGATCCAACCAATCAAACTCAAGGATACCTCGGAAGAGCGCAAGACTGCCGAAGAACTGCTGAAGCACGTTCGGCGAGATTATGGTCTTTCTGGATGCGCAGTAGCGTGTGCGGCTAGCAGCTGTGGTCTCAGATAACAGCGGCGAAGTCGCAGTTGATGCGCAAGCTACTGCGAGCTGAGTTTCCGCAGCTCATTGCCCTCCAATGCTATGCTCACCAAATTAATCTGATCATCGGGGACTATTTCAAGAAATCCAAAGCGCAATTTCTCGACGCCACCGATCAGGCCGAGAAATTAATCACATGGCTTCGTAGCAAGACCCAGGTTCTCGCACAGCTTTACAAGCTCCAGGAAATCCAGCGGTCAGGGATCCACTTGCCGTGATCCGCGCAGTTATCACTCGATGGACCGCTCACTACCTCGTATACCGCCATCTCCTTAAGCTTTGGAAGTACCTCGCACTCCTTATCTCGGGATGATGAGACGCGCCAAGGTGGCGAGAGCCTACTTGTTACTGAGAAGGCCGACACGAAGAGGAAGGCTCGGGAGATGATTGAGATCATGAAGAACCCTAACTTTTGGACTGCGCTCGCACGGTAAGTGACATCTCTCACATTGCAAAACCAGACTAACTATTCTACACCAGCATGAAAGCCCACCTCCCACCATTAGCTATGGCGGCGAACATTCTGCAATCATCCTCAACTCGCCTTGACCACGTTCTTCTCACCTTTGGTATGCTACACCGTCACTTCAGCAACTTGATGGGGCAGGAGAACGCTGACAGCGACGAGAAGAGCGCCTGTCAAGCTGTTCTGGATAGCCTCGCAAAATGATGGCTTGATAGTGACCAGGATCTCTTCATTGCAACGGTCGTTCTACACCCCGGTTTGAAGGCAACACCGTTCAAGAACTTACGAAAGGGTGACATCATTGCGCTGATCGTCCAATTGTGGGCACGATTGTTCTCTCTGGCAGTACCCAGCGCTCTATGGGTGGAGATCAAGGACTACTTGGATGGTACAGGACAATACAGTACTATGGAGAATACATACAAGAGCTTTGCTCAAGCACGAGCAGCAGAACAGGGTGCTGACGGGAGCCTGGTATGTGTATGACTTGCGGCATTCTCAAGTCTACTAAACCATGTTCTAGGGTTTCGACCCTCTCGTCATCTGGGAGTGGTTTGCAAGTGCGACTGGTGTGCATTCACCCCTTGAGCAGCTTGCAACATGTCTTCTGTCCGTCTGTCCAAACTCCGGCTTCGGTTGAGCGGTTCTTCAGCTTGCTGAAGCGAATTCTGACTCCTGGCCAGTCACGCTTCTCCTCAAAAAATCTCGAAAATGTTGCGGAGCTCAATATGGACATTGCACATGAGTACGAGCAGAAGGGAGTCTTGTTCAACGCTTGAAGCACCGCAATAGGAACATCATCGATTTTGTTCCCGGCGCCCGGTGGCGCCACCAAGCACCACTTCAGCCGCTCAAGGTTCCACCTCTGAGTCTACCAGTCAGCCTGTAGCCGCTCCTACCTCCTGCGCTGACCCTCATTCAGTAGAAGACGCAGCTGGTCAACTTTCAGACGCCAGTGGCGAGCCGGATGACAACTCTACATCAGAGGCAGGCCGTGCACGGTCTCTCCGACATATCATGCAAGGTCTCGCTGATGCCGCCCACGGCTGAGATCGAAAAAGAAGATTATCCAGTTGTAGCTACGATTGCAAATGTCGGTCAGCCTTATCACGTCGCTCTCGATTGGCTCTTCAACTTCGAGCACGTACTGGTTGGACATGGTTGAGAAGGGAGGTTATTGGGGACTTAATGAAGAGCTCGAAGCATATAACTTATTAGATTTAGATGCGCAGGGTGAGGAAGACTGCGAGGATATGCAAGCATGTACCTGACATTCAAATCTTGCAACTATGCTCAGATGCACATATCATTTCGCTGCCCTGTGTAATGCCTTGCCTGCTAGTTGGTGTGCGCGGCACTTCAGTTCAGTCATGTCATTAACCCTGGCCTCTGATTGGCTGGCGGCAAAAGCCAACATCACGACCCCGGAACTGCATAGTTATAGTTACGGTTAAGTTCCCCAGTTAAAAACTTAACTAAGACAACTAGTTCATCACTAGTTGATAACTGTCGCAACGCTGGAGCTGATGGTGGCTGCAAGTGCCGGTCGGTGCACATGCGGTCGAGGAAGAAGCACTGAGGGTTAGCAACAGTAAAGCAGAGCTTTAAATCCTTCTTGAGGTCGCTGAAATAAAGAAAATTTCAGAATATGCCTCCAAACAGCTTTCCGCATTGGAATCCCAGCAAATTATCATTCAGTGTGGGGACTACAGCTGTCCGTTCAGGAGAACTGGAGAGCCACCACGCCGGTACGAAATGATGGCATCACCGCCACCACCACTTGCCGAGTATGCCGTGTTTTCAGGATTTCAACAAACAATTCCAATCCGGAATTGCTTATGTCTAATGCTTGGGGGTCCAATCTATCCCACTTCTGTGTTATGTCATCAATTTATTTGTGCGCATGCTGCTTCACATATATATACCTAATTAATTGACCACAAGCCTTGCAGCAGCCTCGGCCAACACCACCCTGACCAAACACCACCCTAGCCAAACGCCACTCTGACCTTCTCCCCGGAACGAAGTGAAGGAGCCTCTTGTTTACTTGACTCTATTGATGTGGGTGTCTACTACAGGATTCGAACCAACAACTATTGTACGCGCGTAAAGTACACTACTATTGTCATACCAAAACCACTGCGCCAGGCAGCCATACGGACACATGTAATGACCATAATTATATCCACATCTCACACACTTGTGCATTTCTCCAGCGACTGCAAAGTTACACTGTGCTCACTCCTCTGCAGACTTCTGAGTTCCTGCACTCCGGTTGCTAATGATGTGGTGTATTATTAGTAGGATGAGCTGGTAAGTCGAAGCACAAGCACAAAAACCATCAACAAATGGGCATCCATAGGCTGTAGTGCTTGAGCTCACTACACTGACCATTCATCCACAACTTCACACTTTGCAAATTACATGTTAAAAATGCCCTTAATGCTACTTTTAATGTTGAAAAAGCAATTTTATAATGTATACATAGTCAGCTGAGAGTGGAGCATCTTCTACTGCAACACTTTGATGGTCATGAGGGAGCATGCAGGTCTCCTGAGGCCATCACGAGCCACCTCGAGCCAGGCGCCCTCCTCTCGGCCGCTCATGATCACACCCAGCATCTGTGAGGCTTCGTGAGGCAGATGCCGAGGGCGTCTCGAGGCGGCCTGCTCATGAGCCAAATATGGAATTTCCGACATGGCACGCCGTGCATAGCCGTGGCGGCAGCGTGGGTAAGCAGCCAGTGCGCATAAGGTAGGGCTCACGCAGGAGTCAGTACAATCACATGACTGATTCCCACGGAAGAGTGACGACAGTGACGTTAGACGCCACCGTGTTTGACGCGGCTCCCGCAAGAGCGTCGGGGGTCGTCGCGCCGTCCCTCCCCGCTCCTGTGCATGAAACTCCCGAAAAATGGCAACCAATATTGCTCAGAGATATGTATTATAAATCTGTTTCGTTTTAATATACATTTCCTAGCAACAAACAATTCTTGAAGTGGATTAAAAAGGTGACCCCCGGCAGCCTCAAGCCCTCAGTATTCTCAGCTTTTCCCCTTCTTGACGCGTCTCTACCATGAACAGGCCAAAGAAGTGGCTTGAGGCACTCAAGAGCCTTGCGAAGCATCCAGTTTTGCGCAAAAGGATGCGTGAAGACGAAGGGAATAAGGAGAATGTGAGTATTTCAAAGCTTTGTGATATTGCACTGACATACCTCCATCTCAGCAGCAGGATGCCTCATTGGCATCGTCTCCTACTCGGAAACAAGCCCGTCTCGACCCCATTCCACTGTCCAGGTCATTTTCTACAACTTCTTCACCTGAATCTTCGCATATCGCACCTCTGGCCTTGGTCAACGCCCTTCCATCTGATGCATATGATGTCGAACGCGTTCTACCAAGTATTAACGCGTTTTGTGACATTGTAGAAGCACAAGAGACAGTACATACCCTCATCCAGGCTTCCCCCGCCAACCTCCCCACGCTTTCTGCCTCTGGTGATGATCCTGCGCGCCCTGGTGAGTAAATCAGCTCATCTTGCCTTGGAAAACTCTGACAACACACCCGAGAAGCTGTAAACTCAAGCGCACCTGCAAGCTCTTACTACGGCCGCTCCACATCTGTTCCCCCTCATTCCCTCACTCTGGTCGCTCTCAGGGCCATCCCTTTGTATCTGCACCCACCGAAGTTGCCGCAGAGGCTGCGCTTCAGGATATACAAGATATCCTGAAGCCGAGGCGAAACCGCGGGAGCGGCTACAAAGAAGTGGACCTCAATGGTTGGGTGCGCGAACGCCTCGAGCAGATTCGGACAATGTTGCATCATTACACTCGCACGCAGTCCAAAGATCGAGGGAAGTGGATCCCTGCGTCATTGACCACCGCCCAGGGATATGGCCGAACCGCGTCCTATGCCGCTACCTAGTCTCGGTTCCAGACTCTTGACGCACTAGTAAGTAATTTGTTATCGACTACAAATTGGGGCTTGCAGATACGTGCGTCAAGAGTCTGGTGACTTTGGCTTAGACGGGTGTAGATGAGATTCACGTGGCGCTTATCTGTTGTATTGAAGTAAGTAACGCGTTTGTATACGGGCTAGCGCCCTCGGTTTCATGGTTGAGATTTTGAATTGTTCCTCCTCTTAGCTACGCTTTGTCATCCGTTTTACATCTTAGGTTGATTGGCATCTCTGAAAACTATATGCAAGAGTATTTTTATGATGAGTAAGTCATTGCAAGGGTACCAGTAACCTGCACAACGAGGGACTGTCTTCCCATTATGCATACTGGGAGGGATATACCCAACATGAGTCCTACCGATAATTCCAGCGTATGACTAGATACCAGAAATCAATTTTCAAGATGTTTCTCAATTTTTATACCAAGCGTAGATGTATATGCCGCACAGCGAGACGCGATTTTCAGATGTCATGTAGGCGCCGAGTAAGCCCATTGTTAGTAGCGGCTTGAAGCATCGTCACAAAAGTTTCTTACCCAGCACTCACGTGCTCCTTATCTACACCCGTCTAAGCGAAAGTCACCAGACGCTACAGAGCAAGCTCTGCAGGCGGACTTTTGTAGTCCGATAGCAAACTGATACCATCAGTTTGTTACCTCCTGCTCTGTGCGTCTGTGAACGAGACTAGCCGCTACCATCCGTGAGCATGCTATGGACTTCATCAACGATCGAGAGAGCTTACCGGCCAATCTGTATAGTCGCTGATGCGAGACGCTTCTGGAGGAGGATGAAGAGTTTGCAGCCGACCTTCTCCTTCATCTTCAGCAGAAGGGGGAAGTGCGTGTGCGCTGCAGACATTGTTGAGTACACAGCGAAGCCGGAGGTTCAGGCGAAGGTCGGCTTGAAGAAAGCGGTCAGTCATGCAACTTCGAAGCGATGGATGGAGAGGCTTGGCTATCGATGGCAGTCGAAGTTGCGGGGACAGTACGTCGATGGGCACGAATGTGAAGACGTCATTTATTACCGCTGAGAAAGTCTTCCTACCGGCATGGAACAATATCAAGGACTGTCTACGGGTTTGGGACAAGGACCATCAAGAAAGGGGTTTCAATTACATAGTTGATGTTGTCAATGGTATGTACTTGGAGTTATCCATTGAAAGAAAAAGATATGATAGGCTAGTAGAGCCTATGATGCTCTACGGTACATGATCCGGTCTACTACGGTCTCTGAGAACCACAAGTAGATGCCTTCTTCTTAAGGAGCTTCCAGTTGGCTGACTAAGTTCTATTAGAGTTTATGCAAGCCTATGCAAGAAGCCATTCGCTCTGGCATTCTATCCCCGAGCATGCACGGAGCTGAGGCTCTGCGCCTGCACCTAAAATTATACGTACCTCGGTCCTTTTCTATTGCCCCTTCACTAACGGCGTGACCTGAGCGCCTGAGAGACCGATTCCGGGTCTTCACACGCGACGTACAAAAGACGTGCTGTCTGCCATCGCCTCTGAAGTCCGCATCTCACCTGCATACACCACAGTAAGTCCCAGATTTTACATGTATTGCTACTACTATCAGCAACACTTACGAGTCACTGACTACACTGGAGCAGCTATGCATGGACAGCAATGTCCAGTGGCCCACAATGCTGCCAATACTCCAGCAGTGGTGGCTTTCTGGACTGCTGGTGAGTCCTTGTGTTGCTGCGAACAAGGACCGCCCCCAGCACTCACTCTTCTCTACAGGCTCGGGACTTCAGGGTTTCGTATGTGCAGCTGTGTGTGTATGTAAATATTATCTTCTTCACAAGAATTGCATCTATGCTCATAATTTCCTTTGAAAAATGTGTATTGTATTGTAAAGTCACAGGCATTTGAATAGTTAAGGCCTAAGTTATGTCAAACAGCTTGAATTGTCCCAGAAGCGGTAGTATAAGCCATACTAGCACGCATACAGTCTCTCAGAATGAGCACTGGCAGTTGTGAGATATTCTTGTGGGCCAAATGAGCAATGGGTGCAGGTAACTTGATGCTGGGAGAGGGAGGGAACAATGCAGGCGAGCTCGCTGAAGAGGCCAAATATACAATGTCTGAGAAGAACAGTAGCATTCATAGCCTCGTCATTGTAACACATACCACTGGCACACGCATACCCACAGCGGTATATCCAGGCAGTCTCCTTACTCCGCAATGCTCACGTCCTCACGCCCTCGACACCTCTCAAAAACAGACCCACAGTAACCCTGTTCGCGGAGGGTATTTCCGGCACTGCTGCCTGCATTTGATGACACTATAGACCATGTTGCGCGGGAAGCAGGAACGAATATGATAAGGTAAAGGCCAGAGAGAAATGCGAAAGAGAGAGAGCACCGAAAGAAAGACGGAAAGAGCGAGCAAGGATGGAGCGAGGAAGGTCGTCGACGTCCAACGCAAGCCCGAGAGGCGTCACGTGCGAGCGATCTACACCTGGATGATCGGAAGTCACCAGACGTTCTAACGCATCACCGTGCATCGATTATTCGATCTCCGCATGGCAGGCCCCGCCTTGATGCCTTAGACACGGAATGGGAACGAGACTAGGGAAACGGCACACCGTTAAGGTTCCGATGCGCGATGGAGAGCTTCCAGATGGCTCCCCGCAGTCATTCTATTTCCCACCTGACCATCCTCAGCATCCCAGTCTATTCAAGGGCATGAAGGTCATTCTCGAGGAACGCGGCTATGACGTTACGGGTATTCGCGCCGAGTGCAAGGGCTTCAAGTGCAAGGTCCCCGCTGGTGCCTCGGTCTCAAGCCCTCCTTGCTGCCTTCGCCGCATGCTCTTCTGCGAGCCTGATTTTGCAGCCGCCAAGTCACGTCTAGAAGAGGTCTGCAAAGAAGCAGGTGTCCGGGTGCTGTTTCTACCGAAGTTTCACTGCGAACTCAATCCGATTGAGCAGTGCTGGGGCCATGCAAAGCGCACTTACCGCCTTAATCCGCCATCATCCAAAGAAGAAGACCTCGAACGGAACACAGTCAACGCTGTTGACTCTGTGGACTTGGTTCACATCAAGCGGTCTGTACTACATATATTCTCACGTGCGCTTTTACTGATAGTGTATTCTCACAGGTATGCCAATCGCTCTCACAGGTTTTCGGACTGCTATGCGAAAGGTTTGGATGGAGTACTGGCAGCCTTTGTATCTCAAGTTTTCCATGGTCATCGGACCATTCCTGACTATGTAATCAAAGACTTAGATGAGAGGGGTGTCTTAGAGCATTCTTAGCACTTTAATCTGTTATTTATTCTCAATCATAGCTCTTAGCTCTGTATCCCGCTGTCGAGGTGTCAGGACGCGTCGCGCTTGATTGCAATTGTCACATTTGGGTCACATTCAGTCACATCAATGTAACATGGAAATCAGTCATGTGATTGTACTGACTCCTGCGTGAGCCCTACCTTATATTCACTCCAACATCGTCTCGCTCTTACGTACCGCCTCGGAAATCCTCAGTGCATGTTGCGTGGACCATAGTAGACGCTTTGCACGCCATCATGGCCGTCTTCGTCGCTGCCTCGAGCCAGAATAGAACACGGGTTATCGACTTCGCCTGCCATCGCTAGGTGGATCTTGTCTCTGTGCGCGTCCCTTCGCTTTCACCAATCAGCCGCCGCGGGTCTTCCATTGACCGTCGCCGGCCACCGCGTGTCGCGAATCATCAACGAGCTAACCACTGTGCGACGCGTGCGCGTCGCACTCGAAGCCTTCAACCGTCAGCTGGGCCGACCGGAGGGTTGTACGTGGGCATACTCCTGCAGATATATTGTGTTAGCCTTCAATGACCTGCTGAGACTGGCTATCGATGGTGGTCGGCTCGGTAGATTTGCTCTAGGCCCGAGTAGATTGTTTGTCACTGTCCTGGTTTGTAGTAGGCTTAGGTGTACATAGATGACTCGTTAAGAAATACGCAACATGCTCGACATGTTAGTGAACTTGAACTAGGGCCTCGTCCCGCAACCCAGTGACTCCGAGCTAGTATGGATCGACGCAGTAACTCAATACGACTGCGAAGCTGAGAGCTGTGTGTCTAAGTCAGCCACCTTGTCGTCGTATGCGCAAAGTCATGATCACTCGCCGTATGCCTAAACGCATGTCAGCGACCCGGTGATAGCTCCCAGCCTGACTTCCGGCTGTCGCCCAAGAGCTTCAAGCTTGTTCTCTTTGCTTTCGTGCACCATCCCCTCGTCTTGTCCGTGCTCGAGCGGCTCGCCGATGTTGCCGATTAAATCGGATGGAACTCTGAAGTTCGGCAGCGAGAATCTTGAGAAGTGTTGCAAGTCCGAGTGTGTTTGCGAGTCACCAGATGCATTCACTTGCCGGAGGTTGAGCATGAACCGGCTCATAAGAACGGACGGCTGTTCGAGGCCCCGGCTAATATGAGCGTTGTCGACTCTTAATGACTCGTGCAATCTTACCATGGCTACAATGAGTTGACTGATTATCTGCTCGCCCTGGTCCAGGATGAGTTCGTTGAATGACATGACATGAATAGAAGGCCACGAACCAACGTTTCAGAGGTATTGTATATCACTATGTGTGTGATGTTAAGTCCAAGTAAAGCACTAGAAGACGGGAGGTAATGCAATTAGACCGTGCTGTGCGCCTGTGTTGCGCTGTGTTGCGTACAGAAAATACCAAGTACCTAGCAACACAATGAGTAACATTCCTCAAGGGAAATGACGGGGCCTCTGACCGTCGCGAAGGAGACAAGACGATACTGATATTGATAGCTTCATTTGCCTTGCTTCTTGCCAATGCCGGAAGGTTTTAATCCACGTTATCACAAGCACCAGAATGTCCGCCAAAATCAGCGAGCATCTTGTGAACAAGACTACTATTTATTGAGATTAGTAAGCACGGTAGAAATACCTCCACGAAATTGCTACAAACGGCTGATGGTCGATGTCAGTAAGCTGCAGCAGAAAGGTATGGTGAGCTTGCCTTTGATTTAGCTTTGGTGAAATATCAATAGTAATCGTACATGTCCTCAGTAGAAGGCCAATATATGCGTAGTGGTAGTTCGTAATGTTGTACTGTGTCAATGAAATACTTAATAGTCATTGCTACTCGGAGTAAGAATCCCTTACTAGGTTTGTACCAACTGGAACCACTCCAAAAATCGCGATAATTGCGAAGATAATTTTAGAATATTCGCGAAAATTCCAGAGAGCGGCTGCACGAAGTGCAGAAAATACTATGTCAAGGCCATGAGTGTTCCAACCAACGCGAGTACTTCAAAGTACTTTAAAGCACTTACAAGCTACTTGAGCATATCCAATGCAGATGAGCATTTCCTGAATTATAGATACGGGCCTGCAACTGCACAATGCGGGTCAGTAAGTATTATGGATTGAAAGCAGGCTCTCGGAGCTCAGCACCTCTGTACAATATACAGTGAGCAAGCTAGTAGCGGTATTCATATAATTAGACTGTTACAGACCTCTTGTGATAATGGTACGAGCACAAAGATCTGTGCTGCGACCATTGTCCACCGGGTACTGAGAAGTAGTAAAGACGTGGCGGTGAACCGTCTTGTCCACACAACAGCAACTTCATCCCTGAAGGTGACCAGATAGTCATAGAAGATTATCACTTAGGAGATAAACATCGAAGTGAACAATTGATACTACAGGCAGCATAGCTCCCTGTTACTCACCAGAAACCGCAACAGCTATGTAGTTGCCTGATTGACTGGCAGAAGTCAGGTGTAATTACACGCTGAAAAACATCGGAGGAGTTGCGACGCACTTTGCAGCGAATTCTTGCGCATATTCTGCACCGGATTGGGCCATGTTGTGAGCAACAGTGTTGCACGGAGATGTTTACATTGTCCGTGCTCGTAGGGCCGCAGGTATATGTATGCGCCTTATTCCTAGCTATCCGATTTTCTAACGCAGATGAGGCCACTAGAGGCGCAGCGCAGCAGATTTGGTATCAAGGGGAACAGATGGTGTGATTTCCCTGCCGCCCATGAAGATCGACCTGTCTTCTATGCAAAATGTTGCGAAGTCATCAAGGTTTGGATGCTAGCGTTCCCTGGTTGATACACCGACGTTCGGTAGGTCAGACAGAATGGTTTACTGTCCAAAGCCACGAGCAGTACCACAAAGCGGCAAGTTACAAACAAAGCGCGAAGTAGAACGCCATCTCTGCGGCAAGAGTGCGTTGATAGCCACTGTCAGCTCCCAAAACCAACCAGCCGCCTCCGCGCGATACGGAACTTGACGAGGGCAGGAGTTCCGCGCCGTTGTGGTATGTATCAGAGCGAAGATTTCCAAGGCGCCCTGGCGATCACGCCGAGGAACACGGGTATGGAGCCTTGCGGGATAGTAAATCCCTGGATGATTGGAGCTGATGATGTGCGGCGAAGGAGAGCTTCGAGATAACGGCGCAGCGCAGAGACGCCGTCCGCAGAGGTGAGATCCAGAAGCAGCGACATGGATAATGATGGATTTCACACGTATGAGGCGATGTACAGACGATCTTCCGCTCATCCTCTGGCATCTGTAGCAGATGGAAGCTCGCTACGTTGCAGAGGATGTGATGGGAGCCAAGTGGCGTACGCAAAGGCCAGATAACGTACGCATGAGCCGTCTACGGCTCTGGTCCGAGTTTTCATTGGCTAGACCAGTTTATATCGAATGCCATGATTCGCCAAGCACTGCTCGACGTGAACAATCGTTACTGGTCCACATGTCCGGGTACGTACTGCGTTCGGCATAAAGCTCCAACCAAACCATACCTTTATGACGTTTTCCTCGACCGAAATTCAACTGGGATCCTGAGTAGGTTCTGCAGTGCGTTTTCAGCTTGCTGAGCAGCAATTGAAGCAAAGCTGCAGCTTGTCGCTGCGGCGCAGAGGACACTAGTTGAAGAGTGGGGCCTGTCAACTCGCCACGGGTAGAGACGAAGAACAAGACAGAGGGGCGTGCCGCTCCCAACTGCCGTTAACGCCAGGCAAGTCCGTGTTGACGGAGCGCACGCCATGAGCGCACCGCGTGTGGCCGCGAGACGTTTAACTGCATACACGCATCATGGGGCAAATCAATGCGCCTAATAACTTCGCAGGGGACTAGCGTACATACATTCTCGGGGTGGTGCCCAGGTTGAGGTGTATGTGCGATGCAGCTCGTGTTTCATGTCAAAGCGCTGGGATGGTAGGGGGCACCAGCGAGGAGTCGAGGGATAAATGGAGGGTTGTAAAAAGTGAGGGAGTGCGAGCCGCCTGTTCCGTGGTGACTTGAAGGCAGAAGAGAGTACACGTCTGGGGCCCGAATGTCGGCGTACAGGGCAACGCCGGACCCACGAAGTGGTCGCTTGTCTCTACGCCTCTGCATATGACATTGCAGTATTTGCGGCTGGACCTGAGAACAAGAAGCTGGTCATTAGCGATAGTTACGTCTGACTTCAGCTGCGTAGACACCAGTCGAGAAGGAACTTAGAGCACTAAGCGGCCCAACTTGAAAAAGCTAGGGCGCCCCTTGCCCGAAGAGCAGGCCACGTGGTATTCACGTGACGTCCTCGCCACACGTCCTCCCGAGTCTTGCCCCAGTCGCTTCACTCTCTTCTTGCTACACAATTCGCTCATCAGCTTCACTCTGGCATCGGACCACATACGTGGTCACTGGTGATATACGTCGCGGCACATTCGAAGACTTAATGCGGTGCCGGCCCATGTCCCTGCCTTAGACGGTTCTGCGCTGTGAATGCGTTCGCCCTGGTTTCTGTACCAAGCGAATTGTGACAAATGATCCCTTCCGCAGAAAGCAGACATCGGCCAGTGGACTGGCTTACATGTACACATGACGAAAGATATGCCGTGCGACTCAGCGCAGCTGCCAAAATCCTCGGCCTCTCGCCCCAGACAATGGAACACAACTTGACCACCAGCAAGCAGCCAGCCTAGCAGTACATCTCCGCGCGCCCTGACGCAGGTACACGGAACACGGAGCGAAGCGAAGCGGAAGATTAAGTAATACGGGCTAGGACGGAGGTTGGTGAGTAGTAACATCACCATGGTGTGGACGACCTTACCGTATCTGACAGGCTGCTCAAGTAACCAGGGACCGCAGAAGACATCGACATACATCGTCCCCATCCTTCTGGCGGTCACCATGCAACAATTCAAGACGAAGTACTGATGATATCTAGTCGCTCTTGTTACACTTGTGCCGCAATGCGAACATCCTGGATTACAAGAGTGGTCGCCAGCACCGCCATCAGAATGCGCGCCTTGTGGTAGCCTACGGACAAATCCATAGGTGAGTGCACTTTCACCTCCCAATACTACCTTTTTCTTATCAGCGGAACGCTTGAAAGGCCGTACATGCGCTCCTGTCCATCGCTTGCTGAACGTCGCGATCGACATGGTCACCCTGGCCGAAATAGAGTCCATAGTGCATCGTCTCATGCTACGCTGCTTCCTCTCTGGCATCTGTCAGTCGCTCTACTGCGTCATAACGCGTCCTGGACGCCAACCTCTTCGACACTCGCCGACCTTGCGCGGTGGTCGCCTCTGTGCCCTAATCGCAGTAACCATCCGACATAACCTTACCTTGGTATGTGCATTGCGCTACCGAACACATTTGGCGTCGATTTATCCAATCCACCACCATCCGAACTGATGACAGCCGCTTAGGGCTTTGGGTCGTGAAGTCACTCTCGCGGGTACCGCAACATGCCTAACAGCGCTCGACGGTCGCTGCTATCCTACGCGCCGGAGTCCCTTGCATTCTGGGCTATCGATCTGTCCATGCATGTCGTCTACTCGGGCAACTTTACCGTCTTCGCTCTCCTCTGTCGCTGGGCTGCGGCCTCAGGCGTTTGTCATTGTCGCGGCTCCAAGCCCATGCCTTCCTCAAGTAGCTCTACATGTATGCAGGGTTCTATGCACAGTTCATTGCCAAACCGCTTTCCAAGGCCGTGCACATAATTTCCAATGTAATACCTTCGTGTATGTGCAACGACAGACCTTAGAACTAGACCCCCAAGCTGGGCAGCGGTTTCATTTGACTGACATACTTAGGCAGCTTGGTCGAGCTACGTGGTTTGATTGGGAGTTGACTGCTGGTCCTTGCCTTCGCCTCAGTGCGGAGCTCAAGCGATAAGTTATGTGATGCAGCAGCTCTCAACCCATAAATACAAACATTCTCACACATAAATCACCAACGCGCTTTGAATGTGCTCTGGCTGAACTAGAGCGGCTGCTTGGCCCGCGCGAATATTGGCTGGACGGACGGGATGGTAATTGTGGTTAGGCATGTTTTGTCGTCTGGTCATACAGGAGGTCAGGCTCATAGGGTTCTGCAAGGACGTATCTATCATTTACTGAAGTGTACAACTAAGGCTTGTAAATAAATACTGAGCTCCAAAATTACTAGATGAAAGGGCAAAGCGTTGCGGAGAAGGGCTGCGCCTGTTGCATTCATGAGTGTTCGTTTAACTCGTAAGCGCAAAACACGCACGCTCTAGGCGTTCTCGACAGCCGATGGCCCGGCAACAGAGTCTAGCTCGACCTCCGGCGGCTCGAGAGGTGCGGCACCCCAGTCACTGCTTTTTCATTACTGAATTCTTCATCTTGTCTGTGATCAAGGGGCTCGCCGATGTTACCCACGAAGTCCGAGGGGGTCCTGAAGCTCGGCATCAATGAGGACTGCGGTGCCTCCGAGCGCGAGAGCGAGCCGCTGTTGCCAGCACCGAGCTGGCGCAAGTTAAGCATAAAGCGGCTCATGAGCACTGGTGGCTATACATCGTAGCAGCCGTATGAGTGCGGAGCAATGTGTACAAGAGAGGTGACGGAAACTCACGAAGGTTATGACGAGTTGAGAGACGAAGCTTCCGATCTGAAATAAGATACGGTTAGACCGTTGGATGTGTAAAAGCAGCCATGATACTACACACCAGCGCAGTATCGTCGCCTAAACCGGTCATCTGCAAGATATTGAGTCCAAGGAGAACACTGCAGATGATAAAGGTACACCAGGTCAGCGTAGGCATCACCGTATCGGAATGTGTTGTACATAAAATACCAAGTACCTGTACATGCGTCAACAGCGTATTTATGTCGGGCAATAGAGACTCTTACCATCGCGGAGAAGACAGGATGCAACCGACGTCGGCATCCCCAGGCGTCTCGCCAACCTCCAGTGCCGAAAAGTCTTGCACCATGTCAGAACCAACACCAACGCGTCGGCGAATATGAGTGCGCCTCGAGTGATGAACACCACTGAATGTCCTCGTAAGCACAACGTGCTTTAGATACTCGCAACACAGGCTATACGCACGTCTGATCATATTCATGAGTACGCAGTCATGCTGAAATGGGCTCTTGATCCACTCACATTTGATTGAGATGATCGGAAATGTTGGCAACGAGGGTGCACGTAGGCAGCGGCGGACCGCCATACAGATAGCTATACTGAGAGGTGGTGTACTGAGCTGATGGTTAGCGCAGTGGGCACTGTTCAAGTGGCATAAGGCTTACCAAATTTGTGCCAACCGGGACCATTCCGAGGGAAAATATCACAGCGAATATGATTTTGTGGTACCTCCAGTCGTTCCATACAGCCATCGCTCGAAGTGCGGAGAACACTATGGGAAAGAAAGGGGGTGAGACGTCTGTTCCGAGCATTGGAAAGAATTGCCCCAAAGAACTCACGTGCGAGTTGGCCGAGGGCCATGTAGTTGAGCACTTCTTCAACAATGAGAATGGGCTTGCAACTGTGGAGACAAGGTCAGCGGGGGATTTAGCTAAGCAGGCGAAAGTACCTAACCTCTACAACTCGCTGGTTAGTATGTAGATCATCCTACGGCCGACAACATATTGACATACCTCAGATGATAACGGCAGAACCCCGAAGATCTGGTTCAGAACCATGACCCAACGCGTGCTGAGCCAGAGAAGAGATGTGGCTGTGAGGTTCTTCATCCACACCGTGCTGACTTCCCGCCCGAGTGTGATAAGATATTCATAAATAATGACGGCTGACGAAACGCATGTCAAGTCAATTTATTCAGCGTATGCAAGGCGCAGCTTCAAGCTGATACTCACCGCTGACCGCATATAGTACGTAGTTGACAAGCCGACTTGTAAAAGACTGTTGTGAATATGCGGTTCGAGTGGTAGATAGGCGACGAGACGCACAGGCTAGACACTTCTTGTGCATATGCTGAACCAGATTCGGACATGGCGTGAGCCGTATGGCGGTGAAGAGGAATGCTGGGGACGTACCGCCCAAGTTGTTTCCAACTATATGTCCATTCGGTTTACTCTTCATGCGGCGAACAGATTCTCAAGTTCATCGGCGGTGTAAGCGGAGCACTTCAAAGTGGGGGCTCTGGTACAGCCATGCATGATGACGGCCTCCGGAAAGCGCCGCAATATTGCGCGTATGAGACCAAGAAGCGTTTCAGGCGGGGCAAAGTGGGCTCGGAAGGACGTGCTTGTGTATGCACTCCTGCGCTTCCGCACGGTACTATATCACAGTGCCAATCCGCCCTGGAGCCAACCTAATCATAAGAAGTAGTTCGAGAAGATGAGCTCAGTACATACGTGATAGAAACTCCCGCGATACATTAGATAGGTGGCGCACGGACGGGTGCAGTGGGAGTGACGCACAGTGATAACAGCTGCATGACCTTGGGGTTCAGCGCAAGGATAAACGGGTTAGCACAACAGAATATTATAGAAAGCCAGGAAACCGAAGCAAAAAAAAAACAGCAGCAAAATACTTACAACAGAAGAAGCGTGTTCAACATCGTGATACTCATGTACCGCAGCGCTAAATCACAAGCCTTGAGGACGTGTAGTTGCTTGGTGATCGAACACTGGCGCTAGTATCATAAACCACTCGATCACTGAGTCAAAGATGAGCATACAGCTATCCACTAAAACCCGATGGAAACTCACGGTAAAGATAGCTCAGATGGTCTTTGAGTTGCGCATGTTATTAATCCGTCTTGCCTAAAGCCACCATTGGGGCGCGTCGAACAAGCAAGCAACTTGGATGTAGTTGTGGACCTAAATAGGCAGCCACATGCCGATGTCTTTATAGACGGACATTTGCCACGGGTCCAGTTATCCTCGTGCAGTGCTGCGCCAGCCGTCCGTGGATTACACCGCGACTGCATCGACAACGCGGACGGCAGTTGGACAATAACCACGACCTGAACGTGCAGCTTCCCACTCTCGCGTACATCCGTGCCAGGGTCATCAACGGCGATTCAACGCGGCGTCGCCCGTCGTCTCTGAGGCAAGCGGGTCAAGGCGCAGCGCAGCGGGCGCCGCCAGGGCCATAACAGGCCCTCGACGGTCCTACTCCGTTCATATTTCATGAAGCATTGCTGAAGCGTACATTGAGTCGTCTGCACTGTTCTGCGGATATTCGTACAATTTTCTTCTGACGCAAACTCGGAACATCGGTCACCAAGAATGATGACCTCCGCTGACAATGATGCTGCAAGGAGGTAGTCAGCAAGCCGCAGCACATACGTGGAACGAAGTGTGCTCACTCGCTGCCCGTGCAGAACGTGCTAGCGTCGCTCGTCAGCCATGCTACGACGCCCCGAAGCTCGTCGGGCCGACCGATGCGGCCCATGGGATTCAAGCTCGCCCATTTTCCGAGCAGGTGCGGCTGCGTGTCGAGGTACGCGGCGGTCATGCTACCAACCGGGCCTCGCCTCGTCAGCTCCGTGGCCCAAACACCGGAGCTGAATCTCAGACGCACTTGGTGTAGATGTACCCAGGACTCAGCGTGTTCACCCGAATGCGCTTCGGGCCCAGTTCGCACGCCATGCTGCGCCCCATCTGCAGCACCGCGGATTTCGAGCTGTTGTAAGACACCCAAGCGTGGTCCTGCGACGCATGAGCAGACCGACGACGCCACCAGGACGCAGGCGACGGACCTTGTTGGTGATGGAGCCGCTCATGCTCGCCACCAGGACGATGCTCCCGCCGTTCCCAAAACGCGCCATCTGTCTCCCAGCCGCCTGCGCGGTATGCAGGACACCGTTCACGTTCACGTCCATCACCTGCGCAGCGCACCCGTCAGCGCCGCGGCATACCGAAGCCCCTCGATCAACGACATCACCTCGCGGAACTGGGACGCAGGGTACTCGAGGCAGTCTGTGTGAGTCTTCAGCACGCCCGCAGCAGCGATGCAGGCGTCCATCCGCTCCTCTCTGTCCCCTATATCTTGCCCAATCTTCCACATCGCTTCCTGTCGCCCACACGCATGTCAGCCACCTCACACGAACGGCGTTGATGCTCGCAGCCTGCCCGGGCGCACCTGGTCGGTTACGTTCCCGCTGATGTACTCGAGACGGCCCTCGCCGGCCTTGTTGGCCATCTTTGCGGCGTAGTCGCGCACCTTCTGCCATTCCTCGGACGGCGTCTTGGGCAGATCGACGCAGTACACGGCGCGCGCCCCGGCCTCGACCAGGGCGAGCGCCATCTCGAGCCCCAGCCCGCGGTTGCCCCCCGACACGAGCGCGACGCGGTCGGCGAGGGAGAACTCCTGCTGGAAGAGCGTGGGAGACGGCGCGGGATCTGTGCGTGATTGAGCACGATGTATGTCCGTGGCGGCCGAGGCGAGGCCAGCACTCACCGTTTGCAGCATAGTGCAGCGCGGCTGTGACACCGATGGGACCGTACGCGGGCTGCTGGCCTGTCTTGGGTTGGTTGTCGACGTCTAGCGGGGAGTCTCCGTCGCTCTTGCAATGGTGCGATCGCGTGAGGGGTCGCATGGGCCGTGGACGAGCTTGTGGCAGTGTCGCCCTTCCAGAAACCACTCCTAGCATTCTCGAGCGCAGTATGGAGGCCATGCTGTTGAGGGATCGGTGGTGGACGTTGAGGGTGCAGTGGCCGCTTTCGGGTGGGGAACTAGGCAGTTATTGGCCCGTCTTCGCCGTGTCCCACGCATTGACCGCATACCTCTGGGAGTCATCCCATTGCCGATGGGTGGCAATTCAAGTCTGTATGGCGGTCATGGGTTTGCAGCGTGTAGAGAATCCATCAAGCACCTCTGATAGAGCAGGTCTATGAGGTCAGTGCCGGGCCTCGGAGCAATTCCAGGCTGCCCAAAGGAGACACTCGATAATAAGAGAAATGTGCAGCAGCGCTGCAGGCATGCCTCTGAGGTGGTGGCGGGTGGGTATGAAAGCACAAAGCGCTCATACTCCTGTCGAGCTGTGTTGGCCAATCAACGCACAGATTAATCCGCAGGCTGGCTCTATCAGAGCTGCCGAGGAGTCCATTCTGCTGATTGGCTTTGTACCACCTCACGTTTGTTCGCTCGCATTCACAACCCCCTGCTCCTGAGCGCACTCGCGGGCATCAGGCCTCGCGGTCCGACTGCGTTTGGCAGGGGACTCAACAGTAAATTACCTACGGACACATATTCTGTTAGCACTAAATTTATGAGCTCTACATTGGTGCGTACCATGTCCCAAGCCATTCGGCATGCGGCATCGTTCCTAGTGAAAGCATCGGACAGCCCGGGGGATGGCGCCTGTTCAAAAGCGCTCGCCACGTGGGATGCACGTGCGCCAACGCCACCACGCCCGGACGGACGCGTCGGACACTCCTCTCTGCGTCCCTATTTCCTCCACTTTCTTCGTAATCATTGTCCTCGCCACGCCGGCTATGCTGTCCAGAATGTACAAATAAAATAATGCACGCGCGACCGACGAATGCACGCGCGACTGACGTTTAGCGCGCGCGACTGACGTTTAGCGCGCGCGACTGACGTTTAGCGCGCGCGACTGACATGAGCGCCTGTGACTTAGGCCCGAGGTTTGGGCGTCTAATCGACCGCCTCGTCGGCCACTCCTTCCAGCCTCTCTGGCGTATAGTACGCCTACAGGGCCAATTATTGGTACTTAGTAGTGTTCAGTACAGTGATAAAATGCGGAAATACATGTATAATTCACTCGGAGTGTTGTTGTGTGTTGAATTTCTTGAAGAGGGATAGTTACTCCGCTCTGATATTGGCATATTGTGAAACACTTGGGCGCACCACAGGCTTTGTCACCGCAGCTGGAGGGTTTTGCGCCTCTGCAGTCCATTTCTCCTGCCCTCATCTCGACCTTTGAACCCCCGTTGCTCACCTCTGCAGCCAACATGCCCGAGGAGCCATGCATCAAAGGCTGGCATACTGTTTTGGGCAAGCGCCTAGCCTTTCAAGGCAATAAGCTCAAGCGCCCTGTGCAAGGTCCACTCAAGCCTTCAGTTCATTGTCGTTTCAACTCTGATACTTGCTCTGTAGGCCAGATACTCATTTTCCCTAGGACATTCTCTGAATCATATCCCAATTGCACTGCTAATAAGAACAACTACAGTCAACCTCACAACTTGAAGGCTGAGCGTTCCAAGTTCATGCAGCAGGTTTGTCCGAGATGGCCGACTGCGCGTGATATTGAGAAATCAGAGAGGAAGGAATGGGAGTACTTATTGAAGAGGCAAAAGATGGGAGACCTTAGTGTATGCAGCCGTGGAAAGCAGCTAGCCGTTGCAGCAGGGCATGTGTGTCACAATATCTCTCGTTTTGGTGCCTATTCTGACACTTTTGCTCAGCATTGTGCAATCATAAGCTTTGGCCTAGAGGGAACCTGACTGAGGTTTCCCTTGAAGACTTCAGGAAGCTTACCGCCATAGATGTTCCTGGCACAAACAAGGACAAGGAGGTCTCCGAGTATATGCGAAGCTTCCTCATACCTTTGGAGTTCAACCATTCCCTCTCCCGCCAATCCAGAGAAGCAGCGAATCATTAACATATTTCTGGCCATTATAAGGAGAAGTCCTGTTGGATTGTCTCCGACTTCTCGCGTTTGCTCTCATTCAACATTATCTCGCGAGCTGAGCCGTGGACACAGAATGATCTTACACCTGGCTCTGCAGTGAGTGTTGTGTTTTCTGTCCTTGTGCATATCTCATGTATCAGCAGGCCTGGTTCTCTCTCTGGAACCACGCTCAATATGGACCAGATCTTTGTCTGGGAGCCGAAAACTTGCCGTTTCTACAATTCAGCCCTGGGACATCAGGAGTTCGGAACCCGTGACAACAACTCTAGGTGGAAGCAACCAATCGTTCATGTTCTTGCCACTATGGGCCAGGTTTTCGGCTATGGCATTCTGTGGCATCACGAACTTGGTGTCTTTCCCTTGATGCCGACCTGGGTTCTCTGTGAAGATCGAGTCCTTTTCACCCTATTCCTTAACTTCATTCAGCAGTACTCTGCTAAGTGGGCATCAAAATCATTCCGCCGCTCTTGCGCTGTAGCTTCCAACACTCGGGTCCCATTTGACTATAACTATGGGAGTGGTGCATATTACATTTCTACGGTACTCCGAGTGTATCGCCCGCCCGAGAGGTCAGGAGTCCGGTCGGGTTACTACATCAGGCTTCTTCGCGATGGTCTGTTGGACTCAAGACATATCATTGGTGAGTTCTGTGTCCTTTTATACGCCCGTCTTACATCATAGCATGAGTGGGAAACCTATTTGGAGCCTCAGGCTACGAGTAGCTATTAAATTATCCAGTCACACCACAAGTGCCTGTATCAGTTCGAGTTAGGATCCCTCACTGCGCAGCGTAATTCAGGCACGACGCGTGCGCAGAGTGGCGAGTTGGTACCAAGGTATGGAAATTGTTATTGTGCATGATAGCATTCTCTGAGCACCTTCACAATGAGCAGACATTGGTTGGACGGGATATCGAAGAAGGCCTGAAGACCACACTGGGTTTGGCGGAATTCCATGAACATGTGAAGAACAAAATAGATCCCAAGGGGAACACTATCCTAAAGACGTCCTGGACCTCGCAAGATTGTGAGTTGCCTCCAATGTAATATACAGAATCAATATTCATTACAGGAACGAACCGGTAATGCTGGTCGCGCGCAGGAACCCACCATTGCCAAGCAGCTCAGAATTATCAAGCGAGGGCAGCAAGCCTGTGCTCAAGAAACATTTTGCCGATGTAGCCCTTGCTGAGCCTCAGACGATTGCGTCGAGCACTCGAGTTACCAGGCAGACGGCGAGGCATGATGGTATGTGCATTATCACCTTATCTATACAGATTTATAAACAAAATCCATCTAGCTCAGAGCAGTGCAGGCTCTCCAGCAGTCCCCAAGTCAACACCTGTAACACACAGACCTCCCTAGCTATCAGCTACTTCTCTAAAGATCATTGCATTCAAGCCGCCACCTTGGGTATGTCTATCCATGATAAGGGTACTTCAATCTCTATGCTCATCAAGCCCACATTAGAAAATCCCAAGCCTACCAAAGGCAAGGGCAAAGGCAAGAAGGCAAAGCAGCAGAAGGCAGTCTCTGAAGAGTCTAAGCCTGTGAGGGGCAAGCGCAGAAGAGACGACAATGAGTGGACACTGAGAGCGGCTTTGAAGAGACAAAGGCTGCAGGACGCAAAGGGCGCTGGAAAGAGGAGCCAAGTGACAGCACTACAATGTCACTTGCAGCACTCATGTGATGTCTATCTTTCATGTATATTTCCCTGGGACAAAATACATTGTTGTCT
>JAKOGH010000545.1:0-47283 GCA_024811115.1 Terana coerulea
GGCGTACCAGCCGAACGCGCCCTGCGGGCTGAACGCACCGAGCAGTCGCGGGAAAGTGATCGCGACGACGAAGTTGCTAGAAAACGCGTTAGTCGAACGCTCACAATAACGTGACGAGTGTACTCACAAGAACCAAAGCACAGACGTGGAGAGCGACATGCCGATGTCACGCACCGCGAGGGGTACGCCTCGGCTGAGTACGTGAACGGACGGGGCCCTCGCCAGGCGAATACGCCATGCCGAAGAGGTAGATACCGAGCGCGACGACTGCGAGGCGCGCCTGCGCCTGCTCGATCCAGAACGCGAAGCCGGTGAGGAGCAGGAAGGCGGCCATGAGCGGGAACGTCGTGAGCAGCAGGTTGCGACGGCCGAAAGTGTCGATGGTGTACACGGCGGGGAACGCGAACAGCCAGTTGATGAGCCCGAACCCGAATGACGCGAGCAGCGCCTGGATGTTGTTGAAGCCCGACTGCGCGAAGATGTTGGACGAGTAGTACGCGATCACGTTCACGCCGCAGAACTGCTGCATGAACATGACGATGATGGACGCAAGGCGCGGCGCGGCGGTTAGCACGCGGAAGAGCTCGAGGAAGCCGTTCTTGTTCGCGCCGAGCTCTTCCTCGGCTTCGAGCAAGACGTGGATGTAGTACAGGTCGCGCGCGGCCTGCATCGGCGTGTTGCGGAGGATGAGCAGCGACTTGTACGCCTGGTCATAGCGGCCCTTGGAGATCAGCCAACGCGGCGACTCGGGGCACAGGAACACCTGGCTCATGATAACGATCGCGGGGATACCGGCCTGTGGCAGAAGCTGTCAGCACGCGCGTCAGCTCAGTAAGAGTTGTACTCACGCTGCCAAGCATGAGACGCCAGTTGAGACCGTGGATATGCTTCGGATCGGGCACATGGTAGAACGCCAAGTCCATAACATTTCCGAGCATGATTCCGAACGCGGTCCACATTTGCCTGTGACGCCAAGTGAGCCGGATGCCGGATAAGAGGTGAATACAATAGACACGTACCACATCATGACCAGGGCGCCACGAATGACCGCAGGAGCGCACTCAGCGGCATATACAGGGACAGTCGTCGACTTGGGGCCAATGCCAAATCCAAGAACGAGCCGGGCGACGAAGAGGTGCTGCCATGAGTTGGTGACACCCTGCCAGATGCAGCTCGCGAACGAGACAAAGGCAGTCACAAAGATGGTGCCACGGCGGCCGAGCCAGTTGTTCAGCGGGTGTGTGAGCCAGCAGGACAAGACACCGCAGCAAAGCTGGCAGAAAAGGTCGTTAGAACGTTCTGTTTCATATCTTTGGGTGGGTGAGAAAGCGTACGTAGGGTGCAGAGTTCACGAGACCAAGCAGCCACTGATTGCGGCCAGCATTCGAGTCGCCCGAGTTGGGATCAATGCCGAACTGGGGTGCAAAGAAGAGGTTGGCGCCGTTGATGACGGACTCGTCCATCTAGATGATCAATCAATATCGGAGAGGCTTTGATAGCAGGACAGGTGAACGCACTCCTGAACGAGGGCGGCCATGGAACACAGGATGACCAGGTAGTAGAGCTGCCAGGGCTGGTTCCACCGGTGCGTCGTCTCGCGCCGGAAGATGTTCTTCTCCTCCTCGCTGAGCTGCTCGAGGCTCTCGAACGCGGCCGGGTCCTGCGCGACGAGCGCGCCCTTCGCGAACTCGTTCTCGAGGTGCCCGAGCCCGTGGTTGCGCGCGAACTTGGCGGCGTTTGCCATGAGCTGGTCATGTGGGATGCCCTCGAGCGGGTTCGCGAGCTTTGCGTTCACGTTGCGCCCGACGGTGTCGATGTGGCGGATGCTGCCAGAGGACTCGGACGCGTTCTCCTTCTCTTTGACGGGGAGTTTTTCGTTAGACATGGTCGTGAAGAGGTGTGCAGGGGAGGAAGATGTCGTTGAGGTCGTAAAAGTCCCTTGGTGCGTGGTGTTGAATCGCCGACCAGGATGAAGTGGTGGCAGAGACAAGCGGGGGTACAGAGGTCGTGTCGGGGGCGCATGGCGTTCTTTATAGAGTGGTGTGAGTCGGATTACGCTGTGCAGGCTCATCAGAACCTCCGAATCTTGTTCTCCACATCGCTCGCTGTGTTTTCCAAGACAGGAAGGTGGGGTAGCGCACTCAAATTTCCAGGGATGCCATCACTCTGATCGCTTACCCCGCATGCAGTAATCGTCCCCACACGGAAGCGCGCCCCGCACTCTCAGTTGGCTGCAACTCGACATCTCCTTCATTCACCGTCGCCGCAGCGCACGATTTCCCAAGCAATCTCGCGCAGTCGCGCGTCTGGCAATCAACACAACAAACGCACTCCTCCCAGCTTTACGCGAACAGTCAAGAGGCCGAAACGTTGGAGCGACCGGGAATGGCGGATGGGCCGCCGGGCGGCGCCTGTACCCGACGGCGTCACGCCCCGCCGGGTCTTGTCTCCCGCTCGCTTAGGCAGCGGCACGCCACGAAAGCTTTTTCACCTATGCAGCCCACCATCACGCCCTAATCAGTGGGCAGGATCCGGCTCGACAGCGCGCCTGATCTGTGATAGATCTGGTCGTTTCTCTTGCCCGTGGAGAAATAGCTGGAGAAATATGCCCAGGCATTGTGACCGCGAGCTCTCCTCGGCTATCCCCGTGCCCCGCCCCGGCCCTCTGCCTTCCCGCCCCTTTCCGCCGGCGTTTTCCCGCCGCCCCTTCCTCATATGGCTCCGCCCGCCGCTCCCCACTCACTGTGTACCTGTCGGCCGCAGCCACTGGCGCGTGTAGCTTTGTGTAGACTGGCTTCACAATTCAATAACTACCTTTCTACACTCATGTGTGCTTGTGAACAGTATATAGATAGCAGAATATTCTAGACAAATATCTACTTAATCTATTACAAGGCTGTAGGGCCCGGCTTGACAAAAGGAAGAACTGCATTGCACCCGGCACGCGACGCGCACCAGGCTGCAGGTACACCTCACGGGGGTCATGAACCTGTGTCCTTGAAGTCGTTCACGACGCGCCGTCTTGACGCGGCGCCCTCGAGTCCAGGTAGGCGCAGACGCGGGGAGTCGCGCCCGCTGCCACGCCGGCGATGCACCGCGCCGCAAGAGCAGCTACAACGCAGCGCGTGCGCGACAAGCGACCGGCAGACGTCGCGCACACGTCGACGCGTCGCAGAGATCCTGGTGCCAGGGGTCGGCGGTCACCAACCCAAGGGATAACAGCTGCATGAGCGACGGGGTTTGGCCCGTGCTCAAATACAACTGCGCACTCGTGGAGTCTTCGCGTGTGCGATACCTGGTAGCTGCGAGAAGTCAGCGACGTCGACGAGCGACGCGTGATGCTCGTGCGCTGGCCTGCCTGTCTTCGTGTGTATGCGTGGCGGCTGCGCTGGGGAAGGGCCGACGACGGTGCAGCAGCTGAGTCGGCCTACGACGTCGTGCCAGTAGCAAGATGAGGAAGATGAGTCTAATTAGAGTTAAGAACAGGTTAGTATGACGGAAACCCATTGACGAGCCGTGCACAGCACAGCTGTGGATGACGCGGCGACGGCGCGCACACAGAATGGTACGGGGACGTACCCTTGCTGTCTCTAGGACCCCTCGCGGCCCCGCATCTCCTTATGTTGTCTATGGTGGTCTTCTTGGTCTTAGGGGGTCGCCGTCGCCGTTGTGTGGGTGCTATGGCACACTCACAGCCGGACGGTTGCGTCGGGCTTGCGAGGCGATGGCGGGTGGTGTGAGTCGAGCTGTGTGCCCAAAGGGGAGCAGTGGTGGTGCACGGGGCACGTCGGAATCCCTGGATAGGTGTTGCGCCGACTGCAGGGTGGAGAAGAGGAGGTGGAGGTGGTCGGGAGTGAGTGAAACTCGGCGCGCTGCCCCTCGCAATTGAACTCGGCGTTCTCCGAGGCCGCAAGCGCCACATTTGATCGCACCTCATATCGTCCATAGGTGCTTATGGAGGCTTCGGACAGCCTCGGAAAGTCGCCGAATGGATTCTACGCCCTCGAATACGGTATGTACCCTTTTCTATTTGACCTACGCTGTCGCCATCAGTGCCCGATGGTCTCGAGGCATGGTTTCGGTGTGTATCTACATGAAACTACTGTGTTTCCGGCCAGTTTCTTGTATTTTCCTGGCTGCGCAGGACCCTACAGGGCACAGATTCACGTAACAAATATATCAGCAGGTGCGGGCTATTGCATACAGCCTCAGACTACACTTCTTACACTATCTATCGCCTTGAGTCGAACTGTATTCACAAAAGTTCGGTGTTCTAGGTTCCCAGCCAAGTATAGGCCACATTGCTCGCTTCATGGCACAGGAAATACTGGTCTCCTGAGGCTCATACTTATATGTTATTCTACTTATATACTATACTACATCTGAGAATATATCTGGGTTATTTCGACGGTTGTAGCATGTGTACAAGAGGGTACATCAAGCTAAGACTGCGTTTTGGGCGCATTTCTGGCATAAATGGGTATGTACTGATATTCCCCCTCGCATTTGTTGTGCGTTTGGCAATGTAAGAGACTTATAGTACTAGTCGATGCAATCTCCGAAGCATCCGAAGCCCTCCAAGCACGTTGGTCGGCCAGCATAAATCCGACATACCTGCAAGAGCGCTTTCCTTATAAGGCAATTTGGCGGTCAGGTGACTGCATATTCGACCTTTCTTACCCTCTATCTTCGTCGTTACACCGCCGTTCCCTCTCAAATTTTGGTAAAAGCGTATTGAGGTACCTCGGAACCTTGCAGAATATTATTGTATTATTGAGGTAATAAATAGTGCTTTTGTACAGGTCTCCATAGGGGTCACAAGTGGTCAAAATGTATTTGTATATAGTAGTGTATGTGAATGGTGCACTTTCATACACTCCAAATGCTGGGAGTGACCTGTATTCATATGTCTTCTCCTTCCAAAACATCGAAAACAGGATATGCACATTGGAGCTGCCCTACAGGCTTCAGAATGCCTCTCAACGCTACAGATAGATAGTAACTATAGTGGTTATGCGATGCAATGTCTTGGAAGCTTGAGGAAGGTAGGGAAACAGGTAGAGTAGCGAGCACAAGTGGTATAGCGGCTGGAGGCGGGGCTTTCCCAAAGGGGAAGGTGCGCGGCGGAAGCTGCGCCACCGGGCAGAAGCGTGTGATCAAGGTCCAGACCGTCCAGTGTCATCGCGGTAGTGTTATATAAACCTTATCTCCTGATCTGGAGGTCCTACGTCCTTGCATATGTACAAATGCACAGATTACTCTTACATTATCATATACTATAGGATACTACAGTGATATGTACATCTACAAGCGCAAACTTCACCTGGAAAGACACTTCACAACACTGTACAGGGCCGAGACCGTATACAAACGATGCGGGGTAAGTCATTGATGGGATATCAAGCGGAAGAGCGCCCAGGGATGGCGGGGGCGGAACCAGATCCGGAAGTGGTGGCGGGCGGAGCCATATGAGGAAGGGGCGGCGGGAAAACGCCGGCGGAAAGGGGCGGGAAGGCAGAGGGCCGGGGCGGGGCACGGGGATAGCCGAGGAGAGCTCGCGGTCACAATGCCTGGGCATATTTCTCCAGCTATTTCTCCACGGGCAAGAGAAACGACCAGATCTATCACAGATCAGGCGCGCTGTCGAGCCGGATCCTGCCCACTGATTAGGGCGTGATGGTGGGCTGCATAGGTGGCTTTTTCGTGCCAGTCAGCCACCCGGCCGGCTTTGAATGAATTCCTGCACATTTTCGCTCCCACCTGAACAGAAGCACCATGTGCTTTGTTCCCTGGTGAGCCCTAGCCTCGCCCGGCTGCATCATTCTGGGAATCCGAGGACGCGGAGGCCCGTCCAAACCTGCTCGGAGTTAGCTGGTGTCGAAACGCGCCTGCCCGCCGCTGCGGTTGTGCGCGTCCGCGGTGCCCGCCAGCACCCCGCAACCTTGTCACACAGCCGTGCCGCGAAGCGTGATAGACGACTCCAACGGCAGTGTGTCCCTGGCATTCGACGCCCTGTCGTCAGAACGTGTGCCGAGTCGGCGATGGCTGGCGGCGCTGGGACGGCTGACCGGGTCTCGGGACAGGAGACGAGTGCGGCTTATCGACAGCCGCCAGCGCATCAAATGCAGCGCAGAGAGGCGCTCCCGCTCATCAAGAAGCACCGTCAAGTGACCTGCCGTTCATTGCGTGGCGTTGATCTTCAAAATCGTGCGTCTGGTGACTCTCAGCTGCTGGACCGATGGCGACGCGCACGGGCACGGCGTACGAGAAAAAGAAAGAAAAAATAAGCGAACGAGGTGCTTAGCCAATAAGCGCTACGGTGTTTCTGCAATTCCAAATTGAGTATCGGCATGGTGGCGCAGATGTGATCGGCTGTGCGGTCCGCGATCTCCGGGGCGCTTGCGTGCAGCTTAGAGCGACGTCATCGCCGGGAAAAGAATGCACGGTTCGTCTCGCCCCACAACGCCTTGCTAAGCTGCCCAAGCAAAACGTTCTGCCCTCGCCGGATCTTCGTGACGAAACGTCCAGAAAATCGGAGTAGAAAGGTTGAAGCTGTTCAGGGGTCTGCAAGTGGAGCTGACTCGCGTGCGGACAGGGCTTTGTGGCGCATCTGGATCGAGTACGTATGTGGAGCGTCGTTATGGAGGCACAGCGAGCAGCTTCGACTCGTCGGCGTACGCGTCCGATAATTCCGTGTCGGCGGGCCCATCAAGTCCCTGCGGAGACTATGGCTCTTCGAGTCCCGCTTACGGGATGCTGGACAATCCTACGGCTTCAGTCCGCCAGCATTTCGACGTCTTCAACCTCCCGTCCAACCGATGCTCCGTACTGCGGGTGGTGTGCTGCAGGTCGAACTCAGACTCGCTGAAAGGTACCACATAGTCCGCTCGTGAACCGGTGAGCCTCTGCATTTGTATCTCACACTGCCTAGGCGACAATGTACAAAGGGGATTTTCTCTTTGAACCTGCCCACCCACGCAGCGGTGCTGACGGAAATTGCGCATAGAGCCAATCGGAGACGACTTCATTGCATCGAATGCGCTCGACAAATACAGTGTCACTCAAGACTTGAGGCCTCGGATGTCGGCGTTGAACGACCTTACGTGCGCAGGAGGCGTGCCAAAAGACAAGACCTTGCGCAAGGCACAACAACTAAATTAGAAGACGAACCCTTCGTGCGTGTGCGATCTATCAAGCACACGGCTAGACGCTCATCGATCCGCACTTTAGACACTCCCTCGCGACTCAAAAATTTGCAAACCGTGCAATATTCTTTCCTCTTTCCGCGCGACCGTTCATTGATGTTGAGCCCTGTGGGTCATATCCTCAATGCAGACACAAGTGCCTGATTGGAGTCGTTCGATGGGTTGCCCGAGTAAGCAGAATGCGCTTAGAGAAAGCAAAACCAAGAGACGGCTACACGCATTCCTACATGGGCACTCAGGTCATGCACCACAAGCATCGCTGCGCTGAAGGCGGACCGAAGCGAGGCCAGCTCTTAACAAGAGCATGAGCACGCGTCGAAGCAGACGTTAGCGTTTACCTCTCGGCGCCACCATCGCGAGTCTCGAGCGACGAACGTTACAGCTGTTGCAGTGCTGGGCATTTGCAACGTGCGACCGTGTCAGCCAACGACAGTTTGTCTCTGGACGTGATGTGGTCGAGGATAGCGAGGGGCGATCTAGACCTTTGAGCTCCGTTCCTCGACGATCCCACTCGTGTACATACGAAAACGTCTGAGGCCATCACCGTGCTCGGCGTGACGAGTTGAGCAGCCAAAACAACGTGCGCCATGCTGCGTGCCAGATCCGTTCTGCCTCCTGCTTTCCGCCTTGTTGGTGCGTACGCCTCTTTTACACTCTTCGCTTCCGCAGTGTTCTCACACGTGGTTTTGGCTCGCCCTTCTTGCTGCCTCCAAACGCGTTCTCGAACAACCGAGGAGGGGCACTCACGCTTTCAAGTTCTATCGGCGGAAGCTTGCGACGCTGGCGGGGGTATTAGGCTGGCTTCTCGCAGATAATGCCAGGCACACTCTGCCGTACACCGTGTCCGTGGACTCATGTACCTTCACAGGCCGATGCTGCAAACCCTTCCTCGCCGGCTTCTCCCGCGCGAACCGTGAGGCATGTTCTATCCGTAGGCCAGGCAAGCATCGGGAGAAGATGATAGAGTTGGATAGCAACACGATGTACGCACACGGCCCAACACCGTCCACCGCAAGGTGCGTCATCTATGATCATGCTCAGAACGGCATCCCGATGACTGGGACAGTAGGGCCCACTGGGAGCGTCCCGATAAACGACGGCGGCCGCAAGTGCCGCGAGCGGACCACCAACTCTCTCCGCATTGCATCAATAACAAGCACTGTACGCTGAAGCGGCGATCATACGCCACAGCGTGCAATACGTCGGATAGCGTAGCTGCTACACCGCTTGCGATGCGAGACTCCACTTGAGGCAAATCGATATGTAGTACGCCGCCTCCAAACCTGCCCGCTGATGGTGTACGTGCGAGCCCGCAGCGTCACCTCCGCCGACTGTCGCGGGTCCAATGCTGCCCGCTGAGCCCCGGGCCTCAGCACATTCATTGCCTGTACGTCATAGAAAACACGACAGGATATAAGCATGTCGTACTCACAGTTTTTGTTCTGCAGCATTCACAGCCCTCTTCACTTTTCCAGTCTTCAGACCCCCGGGCATGCCCACAGGGATGCGTCCGGCGGCCATCCCCACGCCTCCGCTGTCTGCCTGCGTCTCGCCATTTTTTCTACGTCTCTCGACTAGCGGCGAGCCTGAACTCGACCAGAGCTGTCTGTCTTTCGATGACGCGATACCCCGATGCGGGCGTCGCGTCAGAGAATGACGCGCCTCTGCTGTGCCTCGTTAATCACGGTCGTACCGACCAGATGCCTCTCGAGGTTGCAGCGTGGGTGCCCTCCGTACTCACCGCCATGGCGGTGTTGCACATACAGCTCCCCTGGTGATAACGCTTTGTACGTTCTGTTCTGTTCTGCTTGCCCTCCCTGCGCTCACTCGCTCCCTACTGTGTTAGGTTCGGTTACCTCTTGCCCATCAACATCGGTTGAGTACGCTCGGTCTGCCTTCGACGCGGACTCACGGCTCGCCTCTCGGCCGCTGTGCGCCATTACTTCCTCCGAGTCGGACGTACCGCTGCCTTGTCGGTAGCATTTGCTCAGCGGGCGTGGGCTACCGTGCACGGAAAGCAGCCAGGCCCGCCCTCGAAAGACCAACATACCTTCCGCCGGCGCACCGCGTGTGCCACGTCCCCGTGCGTCCTCGTTCGACGTCCTGACTCTCACGCTGCTGTGCTAGGCTGGCGGTCTCTGCTGCGCGCATCGCTCATTCCCTCCCTGAGACTCTTAGTCGGCCAGTTGCCGATTTGTAGTTCGGGATCGTACCAAAACCTCAGCTCGACGTTCACCTTCACGGTGCCCGTTCATCACCGTAAACTAGTGGCATTGTGTTCATCGTGATCAATGTATCTGCAGTGTAAGGTACAATGACCGAGTACCCCGTGCGAATTGAATAGTCAATCCGAGGCCCTATTCTTGGACTTGTTAGAGATACATACATATACTCAGTGCTTGCTATAAATCTCTGACGCCGGCATAGCCGCCAGCTGTCTCGGTGGACGGAACGCTCGTCTTTGCGCAGGTTGGTCGCGGCACCAGTTAGCTCAGGGCTTCGCACACCTCCACAGCCAACCTTGTCTCATTGTTGGGCGAGACTTTGTCGATGATTGAGCATGGTCCCGGCCTTGAGATAAGATTCAGTCTCAGCCGTTCTGTGCAGCGAAGCTTCACCACACGGTCTCGAACGTTCACTGGGTGGGCGGCTCGTTTCTGTTGGCTGCAAAACTGTGACATAAACGAACACATAAGGTATAATTATATCCCGGTTCTGTGCCAGTGGAATTCTGATTGAATTGGTGGAAAAAACGACTCCACTTGGCTAATAAGGCAAGTCTTCACAGTTTTACCACGGTTCTTACATCGTTTTAGGAGCCACAGAACTGTGGTAAAAGTATACCTTTTTCCGCGTTTATGTCACAGTTTTGTGGCCAACAGAAACGGGCCGCCCACCAAGTGGTTGCTCACTGAGCGCGTGGAGACTTGCGTGCTCGCAGCTTTTCACTCGCCACCGGTCGGTCACCAGTGTTGTCACTGACCAGGTCAGTGACCGGTCAATCACAAAGTCAGACAGTCAAAAGGTCAGCCAATCTCTTGACCGACCAGTCAATCAAAATCGTGGGACGATGACAAATCTCGCCATAAAGGGTATTTCCTTGATGGCATGGGGTGGGCAGGGGCCGTACGCCCGTCGCCGGCTCTGTGGGAAAGAGGGCGCACATTCACTGATCCGACTACCAAGTTTAGAAGGTGGGGCGGTCTCTGACCACCTTGACCGGTCGGTCGACCGGGTCAGTCAAGGTGGTCAATCAAAGGGTCACTGATTTCTGACTGACCGGTCATTTGACCTTGACAACACTGGTCGGTCATGCCGAGACATTTGTAGCATCACGCACAACACGTTCAAAGAGCAAGAGCATCATTGGCCATTCCTACAATACAACTACAGCAGCGTGCAGAGAGATATGATATGAGCGAGACGGTGCGACAGTGGACAACAAGGGAAGACGGCGAGCGAAGCAGGTTGTTGGTGGTTGTGGAGAAAGTGAGGCGAGGATGGAGTGTGGTGGAATGCCAACGGAACAGACAGAAGAACAACAGAAGAAGCACGAAGTTACGATAAGGATACGAGAGAGCGATACGGACGAGATTCAAGCAAGTCGTCCAAGGTCGAATCATCTAGCACTGAGGTCAATCGGTCGCAGAATAGCAGGGCATGTCGGGACGTCGGGTGGTTAAGGGGAGTCGGCGGGAGAGATGTGGGCGACGGTGCGTCGGAGGCGAATGCTTGATCCTGATGCGAAACGACCTTTGGTGACTTGCGTGCGGATTCCTTGACCGTTATTCGTGCGGCCCCCTTGTTTACGTGTGCACCGTCGGTACGAATATGTTGTCCAGAGTAGAGCCGAGAATATATACTGAGCACAAGCAGGCTGTCCATTTTTGTCGAATAGTCGAAGGATCGAAGAGAGTCGGATGGATGTAGGGGATGAGTAGGGGTGGAGTCCAGTTTACCGAAAATGAGGTGAGCAGCCACGGTCCACGTCTATTACCTATTCAAACCCTTGCTGTGGTCGGGGAGCCGAGTTGATGAGTGTTGACAGGTCGGCCTTAGTCGAAGTCGACCATCTCGATAGCACCGCATTGTTCGCAGTGGGCCCACATTGTCCGTGCGCCATTGAGGCCAGCCGAGCATGCCATACGAAGTTTCGGGATCTGCGAGCAATTTTGACTATGCGCGTGCATAGCCACCATCACACAAGTAGAAGGTTCATGATCAGCGAAGCTCTTTACACCGCATACAACCAGCCAAATAGCGCTCTCCGCATCAAGAACTGCGTCCATCCTGAGAAATCAACCTACCCGTGGTGAGTGAACGCGGTGCCCTTCGGCTGAATGAGGCCAACTCCCTTCGGGGCTGTTAGGTGCTGATGAGTCGAAGCGGTTAGGGAAGTTAGTCGTTACGTCTTGCTCGATGGTCGGGTAAAGGACGAAGTCGGGGTAGTATGCTTCGCGTCATGCGTAAGCACGCGTGCAAGCTTGGAGATGAACAAATACTCACGAGAACTGCTCGGCGAGTTCTGCAGCGACGAAGCTTCAGAAGAGGTCGAGAATGTGCTGGCGTTGGAGTTGAAGCGAGTGTGGAATGGACGCTCAGGAGCAAGGTCGAGCGGCGTGAGGATGCCAGCGTCGGACGACGAATCCGACATTTCGACGTCGTTGTCCGCTTGGGACGTCGGGAACGCGAAAAGGTTCGGGCGCTTTACGTTCTACACGGGCCCACGGGAGATTAGCTCCGGGCTCCAAAGCGCGTCTAGGCGTATACGCTTTGAACATACCGAGTGGGTGACCTCGTCTTCGAAGTCAGTCGACAGTTTCCTCTTCATAGACATGGCGGAGGGGTGAAGGGGTAGATGGAGGTTAAGCAGAGTAGTATAGCGAGCGGGCTCTGACGGATCGACTGGTGGGAGTTGAGGAGAGAGATGGGAGAGGGACGCAACCGCTCAGGGGCCCGTCCCTTTTATGGCCGTTCTATTTTGAAATGTTTATTCGCCGGGAAACTCGTCGGACACGCTTACGTAAGCGTGTGAACCTCCTCGGCGGGCGCGCGGCATCGCCTGTCCGCCTCACCGATTGGCTCGTGGGCCTTCTGACCCTGGAATTTGAGGGCGCGACGGAGTTGGAAGCAGCTTTGCCCGCTAGAGCGGCATCAATTCCTGTCACGGCCGTCACGGCTGGTCTCCAGGTGCGTCGGCCGCGGTGAGTGCCGAGCGTCACACTAGGTTCGCTGTAACGCTTTCGGGCGCAGGTCGGTCGAGAGCAGAACCCGGACTCAGGTGGCCACGGCGGTACCAAGGTGTCTGTAGCTCCTTCGCACGGCTTCTGTGAGTATGGACTTACATACCTGGGATGAATAGAAGGATGGCTAGCACATCATCTCCCAATTCTCCGACAACGCCTCAGGGGCGCTCACCGCGAACAACACCGATTGACGTCCAGAAAGGTTGATTGCCACCTTCACTATCAGGTTGTGGCGGTGGGCCGTTTGAATGATGTGTTCGGCTGTAGCTCAGTAATCACCATGCTTGTCGGGAAAGGTGGGTTTCCAGCAACCGTTGCGTCGCATTTGCAAGCCTTGAGGCCAACTTGAGTTGAAGGATCGTTCGGAGCAGGACTAGAACGTCAATCCAATTAAACAGAATCCGCGATAGCACATACATGAGAGCTGGTAGCGACGGAGGCAGAGAAGAGTAGATTTCATTTCAGTGGTGGCGACGAGACCAGACCTTTGGAACTCAGATACTCGTAGTGATCAGGCGTATGAGCTTTGACTTCCTTGTCGACGTCACGGCGCCAGAGCGGAAGTCCAATCTATGACGACCACTTAGTCGTATGACCACAGCGTCGCGAGTGAGAAAAGTGCTTACCATGCCAATGAAGGCGTATATCTGGTCCAGTATACCGCTGTTTCCTGGTGACGAACCTCTTGTCGAGGCGCGGAAAGTATGGCTAATAAAATCGTACGTTATATGGAACCGACCCCTCTCGACGCCGTCCAGAAGATGAAGTGCGACGGTTTCGGGCTCCGTGCCCTTGTCAGTCTCTTCAAGCTTAAGTGTAATCTTGGGCTTGACCTTGTTTTCTTCGACAAACCCGGGACTAAGTATCGTTCCAGGGAACATGATGTGGATGTCAATGCCGTACAGGAGAAATTCGGACTGCAAGGCTTCAGCGAGGCCTGCAGACGGGGAGCTGTGTGAGCGAAGGCCAGTGCAACGATCAAGAAATAGACCGGGAGCGCACCCCTGATAGCGAATTTTCCGGGAGAGTACGTCGAATACCCGACGATGGAGAAGTAGCCAAGTACCGAGGAAACGAACACAATCTTGCCCTTAACTCCTTCCCGAACCATTCGTTTTGACGCAGTCTGGTATACTTTAGCAGACACCAATTTGCCAGCGAAGCATATACCCGTACCAAAGCTGGCCACGCCTGTACCCAATATGTCTCTTCCATACACTCTCTCAGCTGCTCTTCACTCTGCTCGACCCAGAAACCCGGCCTGCTCTTGCCCGCACACAGGAAGATGGCGTCAGGACAACGTCCGTCGTGTGCCTGTGACGCTGCATCGAGAGCTGCTTCAGCCTCTTTCGCGCTATCCACGCCAAAGCTGTATGCGTGGAAGATTTGGGTAGGGTCTTGCCTGGCGGACTAAACGCAACCGGTCTGAGCATAAGTTCGAGTGCTTTGAGGGCGAGACGCACCTCGACTTCCCGCAGGGCTTTGTCTAGCCGCTCTTGGTTACGTGCAACGATGGTGACATGTGCGCCGCGTTTGGCGAGAAGGACAGCGAGTCCGAGGCCCAAGCCTGCCGATCCGCCCGTCACGAAGCAGTGCTAGACTCAACACGAGTTCTCTCAGCAGCAACATCGTTGACGAGCCAGAGGAAACACACCTTGTCCTTCGGATCCCACTTCTTCTTGCCAAAGAACATGGTTGACAGAGCCCAAGACGATGCCAGGACAGCGCAGACCGCCGTGAGCACCGGCAGCGAAGGAAACATCACCGTCGAGGGAACTTCGGGCTGGCTGCTAGACGCTGGAGGCGCTGTTTGGACGCATCATCCCGACCCGTCCGCTATCACTAGAACCTTATGTTCTTGATTGGGTCACGGCGCGCTTTCGGCACGCAGGCAAGAAGGCGGGATGATGTGTTGGTCGTGTTTGGGTTACACGTTGAACGCAGCCAGCGGCCACGACCAGTACTGCTCACTGCTCGACACAGCGATGGACTATCTGAATAATGCAGCTCCGCCCGAATTCTTGGATCCTCTCTTCGACTACCTCTCCGACCACCTCCCATCGCCGTTGTACGACATTGCGAGCACACTCCTCACACATGGCTTCTCTCTGCTCTCCTCCGCCTTCACTCTCGTGCGCACACTCCTGGCAAACTCACCATGGTCGTGGGACGCACAGAAAATCCTACCTCCGCTCATCACGCTGCTCGCAGCGTACCTCGCGCTCGTGAGCTTCTATCGCACGACCGGATGGATGATACGCACGGCGTTCGCTTTCGTCAAGTGGGGATTCATTCTGAGCACCCTTGGCGCCGCCGCGGGGTACTTCCTTGCGAACGCTCAGGTGGGCGGGGGCGGTAACAATGTTGGGGGAGCCTTCGGCGGCGTACTCCCGACCATAGGGGGCATGCTACTCAACATGCTCAACGCCGACCCTCAGAACCGGCAGAACCGGAACACGGCTGGCTCGAAGGCTGGTACTGGTCGCCAGACACGATCCAAAACAAAGCAGCAGCGACAGCAGCGGCCCAATGCATGGGATAGCTGGGACAAGCAGCAGGACTGGCAGTACACTGACCGGAACGAAGAGCCCGCGGAAGGCGCGAATGTACAGAAGATATTCGCGGATATCGTCGGCTCAGTCAAAGATTCGGGGATATGGGAAGCGGCAAAGGGTGCCATGGATGACCTCGGCAAGGGTGCAGATAGAGAGGGCGCATCGGCGAGAGGTAGCAAGAAGGACAAGAAGGGGAAGGGCACCAAGTCACGGTGATGTGTTTCTGCCAGCCGTAGGCTTATTGTCGTCTTCCTTGTGAGTCTATTTTGTTTCGTCATGACTACTCACTCATCCATTTCAAGCGTTTTGCTATGTATTGAAGTAAATGCTTGGTTGTATCTGTACTCGGCCTGGCCCGCTCTCAAGTTATCCGTACTCTCAAACATGTGCACGCCGTAAATGGATTTTGAGATTCCAATCAAGAATAGATTGTAATACCATATAGAGGCAGCTAAGACTCTAGTGAGTCCGCTCAATGACAAAGCTCTCGTGAGTCGTCATCCACACTTTGCAGACGGTTGTCACAAGCTTTGACTAGTGCATCCGTTCATCTGAGAACCGTTTGCATTCTTTACAGTTTAGCCGTGGCCGTAATACTAACTATCATTTTGACTACTTCTCATGAAGTGCTGCCTTTGCGCTACGACGAAGTCCGTAGGTGTGAGACACCCTCACCGGCGCTACCTACCTAGAAGCCCAGCGAACTACTCCTTGCGCGTGCTCTAAGGTGTCGAAACAAATTGTCTCGGTCAAATTTTGAGCCTGGGTGGGGATACACTCTGGAAATACCCGCGAGCTGTCTGCTAAGCTTGGCGTTCACCTGAGTCTCGGTGTGTTTGACTTCCTCGGGGGCACAAACATGACTGAATACCAAACTTTCTAGCGTGTTGCACATGCCTAACGCTTTGATAAATCCCGGCCATTCGAGGGACATACAGAGCTCAAAGATGTCTGGCGACATGACCAATCGAATGTGGCGCACGGTCGCGGATACTGGCAACACGTAATAGTTGAGATACAAGTCGAAAGTTTCCTAAAAATTGTTCGAATTATTTAACTCCAGACACGAAGCTGATGGTGGAGCTCTACACACCGACATGCGGCTCCTTGAAGCATTATCCAATGGACCGACGTTAATCTGTAACCAAATAACGCTTGGTCCAGAGAATAAGCCCAGATCTTTGTGAGTGTCAGTATGGACTGCACGTAATGAAATTCAGAGCGTTCACTTGCCTTGGTATGGCAAGATTTCAGCCGCTTCTAGCTGGAGTGTGCAATCCACCACATTGGCACCGTGAGTGTCCAATAATGAATGAAAAACTCGCATCACTGGCCCCATATCTGTACGTTCCATGCCGGACATGATGGGAGCAGTGATCTTCTTCAATGCTCCGGGCATGAGCCAGTCGCTAAGGACGTTGAGGGTGTAGAGAACATCTGTAGCCCGTGTTCCTTCCATGCTAAGCGTCCGAACTCGCAGCCGATCCGCATCGTGTTCCTCATTGACGCAACCCCGTGCGAGGGTGGTCGAAGCATACTGAACATTGGGCAGGCATAGCGAATCGACTGAGCCGAATATAGCTGAGTGCCGCAAGAGGCCCAGGAGGGCATCCACGCGGATCTCCAGGAGCGTGAGCTTGCAATCATGAAGAGGGAGGGTGGCGGCGTATGACTCCACTTGGGACGATGACACGGAGAATGCGTCCATGACAAGGTAGGTGAGGTTGGGCAGAGCTTGGAGAACGCCACTAAGATGTCCAGTGGCACAGGTCGAAACTTCGAGACGTAGAGAAACGACGTGGGGCGCAACTCTTCTGGACTGGCTGGTAGCAAGAAGGTTCTCTAGCAGAGATCTGTCCCCTCTAGCGCGTATGTGGCGGAAAAGGTGCTTGGAGCTTCGTGGTACCCAGGCGCGACAGGTGAGCGTACAAGCCATGAGGTTGCGCCTCTGTGCCTTTCTCTGGCGGATGCGGTGGGTATATCGTCCATCGCGACTCTCCAATACGAGCTCCTCGTAGCCGGAGGCCACTTCATCCACAATTTGGTCGACAAGCTCCTGTGCGAGTAGGGACATCATTGACGAATGCATAGACCCGCTGCATAGTCGGTCGCTTCTAACGGGATCGACTGCAGTTTCCAGCTCAAGAATGGCCAGGTTCAAATCGGATAGCTCTTCCATGCCAACTTCTGCAAAGAGAGAGATTGAACCACGGAGCGGTGAATTACAGGCCTAGGATAAGCCCAAGCTGACCTTCAGTCGAATTAGGTCACTGTCAATGTGGCGCCAGCCAAGTTGCAGCCTGAATCGGCTGTCTAATGAACTGGAGTTACTCGAGCAATCTTGGTTGAGCAAAGGTGGCTTATGGGGATCTGTTTAATGTGCAACAGGGAGCCTCGTCCCAGGGGGTAAGTGGCGAGGGTAGGGAACGAGGTTAGAGCGAAGCGTGTGAGCAATTGAGTGCCACTCACAACAGCAGCCTGGTGGCATCGGCGTTCTCCGATGATTGAGGAATCGCAATGTGCTAAATATCCCCTGGATGCTCGCTTCATGGCCTTACGAGCAGCTATACTCTATGCGCGGTATTCAGGAAGCCGAGGTGTACACGATAGCGACATCTTCGACTGTGTATACACCAATTGTTTGTTAGAAACTCATCAGGTTCGCTGTGCGAGCCACCGTATTTGCAGAGCAGAGTACATTTGAAGACATGATATTTACTAGGGTCAGAGAGGTGCCCTGGGCGCGGCAAGTAAGCCCCTTGTAACAAGCATTGATCAGAAGCGGTCAGTCCGTTCCGACCCGTAGAAGGAAATGAACGGGGGCTCAGGTTCATCCTCGAGCCAGCTTGCATGCACGTTGCCTCCGCGCTCCTTCAGCTCGCGCCACCGGTTCCGCCCATTGCTTCGCTCCATCATTCCCATCTTCACGTACCGGCGCCCAACGGCGGTGGCGGAGCTGTCGAGCGGCAGCGGGCGGGCCTGCGTCGGCGCGTCGCTTTCGAGGGCGCGCATGAGCGCTATGGCATCCGGCGGGTCCGTAATGAGGAATAGCGCCTGGCCAGGCTCGTGGAATAGCGCGAGCTGCCCACCGATGCGCAGGATGATGAGGTAATCGTTGCGCGCAAGCGGCGTCACCGTTCCGTAGTAGTGCCACGCGTTCGCGATGTACCATGCTAGCTGCGCGCCAGGGATGGGCACGTACGCAAGCCATGTATTAGAAGAGTCGCCGTCGTCACCCGGCGTAATCCAGGCGGGTTTCCAGCCGTCGGGCAAGGGCCGCGGGAGGGACTGCTCCCACTTCCGTGAAGAGCTTGAGGCGATCTTCCTCCAACGGTACGCGAGGGCCGCTATATGGGAACGGTCGAGCACATGTCGAGGTAATCGATTCCTAGCCCGACAAAATAAGACGTTGGGAAATCGGGTTTATGACCGCCGCGAATCACTCACTACAGGTAGCAAGCCGTGCTCGTCAGTTTTCTGAGGGAAGCTGAGCGGCATAAAACAGCTCTGTAGCTGCCGTGCGTTCAATGGGCCGACGTTGCAGATCACCAGCTCGCCGTATGCGTTTCCAAACACAGCGACACCTAAGCCTTCATCATAGTCGTAAACCCCCATGGCGTAGAGGCCAGAGAGTTCCGGATCCGCGACCTCGAATTTTGCTTGGCGATGGTCGAATGCAGGCTCATGCTCGTTACTAAGCGCGGGCTCAACGTTGAGCTCGCCCTCCGTCCCGGCTGCGTCGGTAATTTCAGTCGGTTGACGACGACCTCGAGGTAGACGTCGACTTATAGTGGCAAACGAGAAAGTACCGTTTGGCTTCGTGGGTGCTTGAAGCCATGACACAACCGTTCCATCTGCGGACAGCTTGGGCTTGTATGGGTCTTCCGTGTGGAACCAGTCGGGTTCGCCATAGTCGACCAGGCTCTGCCGGAGCGAGACGTGTATAGGAGGCGCGTACGAATAAATCTTGATAGGGTCCAGAGCTGAACTCTGGGTTGCAAGCCGGGTCTTTCCGGAGGTCAGCGAGCGCAACTTCGTAGACGTCTACGCCGCTCTCGCTCGACGTGCACAGGATGACCGCTGCGTCCCCGCTTGGACCCTCGGCACGCATTCCGCCGCTAACGTTCGACGACGGACGGACGACGATGTCAGCGAAGGCAAGCGGGGACTCAAAACGATATTTCCAGGTGTAGGTAATGTCTGCGCTGTCGTCTATAACCACGATTTTCATAACTTGCAGGTACTCATATGTAACCACACATATGATGTCCTCGTGGAAAAGCATCGCAGCGCAGCCCTGCACAGGAATATGAGAGAAGAAATGCACCGAGGGCAAGTAACGTGGCTTACCCCTATTAAATCTCTAGGTTCGTAAAGATCAGCGGTAAATCCGTCTGTTGATATCGCAAAGCCTGGTAGGGTGCAATCGTTATGCTCTCCATAACCAACGATGTTTCCCCAGAAACCACGGAGCTGGCCGATGCCCGGGATTCGCATGCGACGAACGAACGTATATTCTCCACTCTGCTTGTGCAATGCAATTATGTCGACGATGGGCTGCCTGCACTCGTAGCATCAGTAATGACGTGGTATCATGCAGTTTTGGGATACCTACGTGCTTGTGCGGAGTTCCAACGCAACCACCAACGTCCCTTCTTGAATCTGAGTGTATCCGTTGTTAACCGGCCCTTCCAAATATACCTCTGCCGAGGGACCTGGCTGCGGCGCCCCGTGTCTCATCGACACAACTCCGGCCAGCGACAAAAGACTCAATACGCTCGTCGTGCTGTCGGAAGAGGCGACTAGAAGCCATTGCCCCAGTACGACCTTGACCCAGGTCACGGAGCGCGTTTGGTGGAAAGGAATGAAGGTGGGAGAAGCCACCGCCTTCCTATCAATGCGTCGCATAAGCGGAAGCAATGCGCAACCAAGACTTCGCATTGTTCCCCGGATAAGTTGTCGATGTTTCGGGTGTAGGTCGGCATGAATAACTCGTGAGCGACCACATCGCGTTTCAGGATGTTAGCCCATGTAGTCTTCGAGCGTGTAACCGCTTGAAAGCGTGAAGATGTCTATCAATGGGCAGAGATTAGCTCGCAAAGATTCGGAAGGACTTTGACGAGTATGTGGACGCACCTGCCTCAACCTCAACATGTCCCCAATTCCGAGGTATCGTAGTATAGCTAACAGGAGGTCATCGTTCATGCTCTCGAACGTAGCATTCTCTGGCATTGCTGACGAAACTCACGCAAGCAATAGCAAGACGCGAGACCGATGTGGTCACAACAACTCTTTGGATAGTTGCAACGGCTGGAGGAGATTGTTGAAGCAGAGCGACATGAATTCGGCGATGACACACGCCGCAAGCACGCTGCCCGAACCCGAAATTTGCCACTCTCGCGCCGTGCCGTACATGCAGTCAATACTGAGTACTGAGGAGGGAACGCTGATATGATCCGTAAAGCCTGGATCATTTCAATACGCTACCTAGTAGGTACGCGGATGCATGGGCGGGACGCAATTGTCTATGAGAAGTTTGCTTGAATGCCCGTCTAAGAGCGGCAGGGAGATGCGCAGAAGACAGAATTTGGGCATTGCAGACAGATAGACACTATGATTGAGCTGCTGAATATTGCCATGTGTCCCGCGATCAGGTGTCGAGACACTCACCGAAAACAGTGACAGTGATATTCAATGGGATACAGAAGCATATCCATGATGTGGTGATTGTGAGGCCATGGTATTCTGCGATAAAAGCTGCAGTCTAGACACACGAAGATTTTGAAAGTCTATAATCTCGTTAGCATTCTAAAGCGATATACGCCAGAATCGGATGCGTACCGGTGCCTGCACCAATAGTGACTCCTTCATCAACAAAATCACAAGAGCCGAACATATATGCCCATCTTGTATCTCCAGCAAGATCTTTCGTAGTCATTGATAAGCCTGTCCAGATGCCGCTCACGACTTGTAACCAGTCTGGGCCGAGAGTTGCGGGGAGAGTGGTATGTCGAGCATGTCCGGTCGGGTTGGCATATGGTTGTCGAAAAAGTTCGCTTCAAAGAACAGCTATGTCTAAATGTCAAGCTATAGCTTTGAGGAGAGGTCTAGGGTATGGTATGGCGAAAGTCAACGAGGTAGAGTGGGGTGAATTGGGTGAAGATGATAGTAAAGGGCCTTGAGTACCGGAAAGAAGACAGCTCGGTAGGGCTCGGTCGGCCGGCGCTTCCGGTTTGATGAACTTGCTCCCGACCACAACCCAGCCACTTGCGTTCAGCGAAGAAAGGTCGACGACGGCGAGGGCGAACAAGCTGGTCAAAGGCGTGAAATATTAAAGAGACGCAGGGACGCCTGGGCAAGGCTAACTTGGTCAGTCTCTGGACGACTTGACTGTCCCGCTCACGTTTCATACGGCCGGACCCAAGCCCGCTGTATTCGTCCGCTGGGAGCAGGCTGGCAACGCGAGCGAACATCGAACCTCACGAACATCTGTGATAAGCTTACTGCTATGGAGCTCAACCAGTCAGGTGCATGTGAATACCGACATGGACCGTCCCGAGGAGACCCTGTTGCTTCCAGCTCAGGCAACTCAGCTTGCGAATCCCTCGCAGCGTACGAGCACAAGCATCGCGGACGCACCGCAAGAGCTCGTGGATGTCATCCTCGACATAGTCGCGAAAGGCTTTGAGAACCGTGCACACTTCGGATATACCGCGAACCCAAGGCAGCACCGCGACCTTGCCAGCTGTAGCCTGACCTGTCGCCGTTGGGCCCCCGAAGCTCCAAATACCTCCTCAATACCGTTCACGTCGGCCTTTCTGCTATCTTCGGCCGGTCTTTCTCCATGTACCGCCTCGTTCAAGACTTGAAATCGTCGGAAAGGATGGCGACGAACGTCACGTCGGTATCATTCTACCACGGCTGCAGCACACAAGACATCAAAGACCTATTTGCCGCCCTCCCAAGCCTCGTTCGCCTTGGTATAGCCCACGCCGGCCCACTCGCGACGTCGGTACATGGCTCGCCAGCGCAGCGCATATCGTCAGGCACTCTGCACACGCTCGATCTCTTGGCAGTGTCGACTGACTCTCTGGCTCACCTCGCGGGGCTGTTCAGCCGTATCAACAACCTGTACCTGCGTCGACTCATCTACAGCTTCAACGGCGGCCAGGGGACGCCTAAGACGAACCATCTGCGCGTGAAGGTGTTGTGTGTGGAGAAGACCAGCGGTATCATCATGCAGGCAGCTCTGAATACGCTCGAGCGTGCGATGATGCCGTCGGTCCTGCGAAAGGCCTCCTTCCTCATGACAGACGGCCATGTCATCAACTTTCAGGCCGGACTTGGGTCGTTTCTCGGAACGGTTGGACAAGCCATTGAAGACCTCACGCTGGCCATCGACCTTCTAGACAAGCGTAAGGTGTTCCGCCAATCGCTGCTCGCCGAAACTGACTACAGTCGACGGCACTATAGCATCGGTGCCAATAATGGAACTGCAGAGCTGCGTCAGCCTGCGGTACCTGAAGGTTGTGGTGGATCATCTTGAGGATTACGACGTCAGTTCTCTCCGGCAACGTCTCGCCCCGTGTGTCTACTAACATTTGCTCTTGCGTATAGACACCCATTGATATATGCATTGAACGCATCGTGTCTGCAGTGGCATCCACCGTGCGCTGCATACGGCTGGCTACCGCCCCTAGCCGCTCCGGACGTCTACTGCGCACTCCCTGGCCGGCTTTCAAGGCATCGCTCGACCGCTGCTCGACGCTGGCGCGACTCGAGTTTGATGGTGTGTGCGATGCTCGCAGTGTGCACACGACCCGCGAAGACATCAACGCACGACTGCGTGAGCAGTACCGTGATGTTGTAGTGGTGCTTCCGAGAAGGGCGAGCCTGAGCGTATTGGAGTGGTCGATGACCATCTCTCTGCGAGCGCGCAGTCCAACTGTAGGGTTTTAGTTGGTAGGGCTCGCTGTCTATGCATGCCATGTTGCGCTTTCTTGTTGATTGTACTCTGCAAGTCACGCTCGAATGGTTATGTTATTGACATTAAACGAAATTCGATATAAACCATGTTACCATGTCATAATCCGGCAGAGTTTTGAATCTTAAGCATGTACGACCACCCCGTTGACGACCCATCATGTGTTCTTGTGCTCGTCCGATACATGACTCCGAGTATGCAGTTTCTTGGCTCAAGTACTCAGCTCGATCATGGGAACTATACTCTAGATCAGGTTTGCCCTCTTGTGCCGCAAACTGCGATATGATTTGACTCCCATATTCGCTATCGTGCACGCTCAAGTATAATCTCGATTCAGCTTCGCACGCAATGGTACCAACTCCAACTTATATGCATTCGACTACCTAGCACAGACACATTCAAAAACTCATTCATACAAATCATACATTCAATTGGATCACGGTGACCTGTCAGCGCACTCGACTTGTCCCGCCAACCTGCTACCCGCTGAACCGCGCTTCTTCGAAAACCCCTTAGAGGGTAACGGGGACACAGCCGATGCCGACGCCGTTCTGCACAAAGCGTCAGATCATAGAGAGAACAAGCGAAGATATGAAGACGTACGACGACACCGTTGGAGCACGAGACGGACGTGCCACTGCAGGCAGAGCCGGTGCCGACGCCAATGACGCTGATGGGAGAGCACGTCAGGCCGAGGAGGACGTTCAGGTCGCTGAGGTCGATGCCGAGGAGGCCCAGAAGAGCAGAGCCGGCCGCGGAGTTAGCGGGCTCGGTGCTCTGGCAGCAAGCAGTGGTCGGGGTGCTGGGCGCCGCGTTGCGCTTCCTGAGGGTGATGGGAACGCAGCCGATGCCGACGCCGTTCTGTTCGCAATGGTCAGCGTGAAGGGAAGCGAGCGCAGAGGAAGAAAGAGGGACGTACGACGACACCGCCAGAGCACGAGACGGTGTTGCTGCTGCACTCGGAGCCGGAGCCCACGCCGATGACGCTGATGGGCGAGCAGGTCAGGCCGATGTTGCCCGTGACGTCGCTGAGGCTTATGCCGAGCAGACCCAGGAGGGCGGAACCGGCCGCGGAGTTGGCGGACTCGGTGCTGTCGCAGCATGCAGTGGTGGGGTGCTGGGCGCCGCCCAGCGCTTCCTGAGGGTGACGGGGACGCAGCCGATGCCAATGCCGTTCTGTGTGCGGTGGTCAGCGTGGAGGGAATTGAGGGCGGAAAGAGTACAAGGGACGTACGACGACGCCGTTGGAGCACGAGACGGTGTTGCCGCTGCACTCCGGAGCCAGAGCCGACGCCGATGACGCTGATGGGCGAGCAGGTGAGGCCGATGTCGCCCGTGATACCGCTGGCGGCGATGCCGAGCAGCCCGAGCAAGGCAGAACCAGCCGCAGAGTTGGTCTAAGCATTACAACTTGATCAGCCACCCGCTCACAGCACAGCACGATGCAACCGACACTTACGCTCTCGGTGCTGTCGCAGCACGCGGTAGTGGGCGCGCTGTTGCGAGCAACAGGTGTGGCGACCGCAAGAAGGGGGAGGGCAAGAATGGAAGCGGAGAGGAGTCGAGAGAACATCTTGTTTGCTTGAGAGGCTTGGAGGGAGACTGAGTCTGAGTGCTGTTTGCTGAGGGATAGTCATTGCGGCGAGTGCCCTTTTATACGCTCAGAACTTGGCGGTGCACCCGTAAAGGTCTTCGTGACCACCAGAGGCGTATCACGTCCGCGACATACGTGAGGGAGGTGCGTGATGCCGAGCTCCACCTATCGCGACTTCGACATGTTCATCTCGACCGTGCCTTGGTGCATGGGATGTATTGTTCTGGTTTCGAGGGGTGGTGCTGACCACCGTAAAGTGGAGTAGGAAGACAGTGTACGGCAGGTCAGTCGACGACGGAGCGGACAGATATCGCAAGGCGTACCTGGCAAGATTACTATAACAGGCAAAAATATCGCCACCAGGTGAGCGACATGGTCTGCCTGGGCGGTCTCGTACACCTGATAGCTGCGGAGAGCAGTTCATCGGGTGGATGGAACAGCCAGATTTGACGGAGATTGTGCGTCACCTAGACCAAGAATGGATGGGATATATCAAATGCGCAGTGCAATAGAACAGTGCCCTGCCGTGATTCTGTATAGTTGCGGATAGTTCCGAGTACCATTGCGATGTGGACTTACTGCAGAAAGCTGCGTTAGTTAAGCTTTTGAGCCTCATAGCTGCAGTTTTGCGACACTCACTAGCATTAACTCTCTGTTCTCGTCGCGTCGTGCTGAGAATGTACACTCGCGTTGTACTCGTAAATCCTAATATCGCCTGTGAATGTCTGCAGACGGGATCATCCTCGTGTCTGAAATGAATGGCTTCAGTTACCCACGTGTCATGACAAGTCGCTCATTGTCCAGCCACCTTTTGCGCAGTATCAGACCGTGGGGTGGAGTGCTGCTGATAATTATTCTCCGCTGGGTTCGACAATGGTCGGGGCGGAAAGATGTACTGGCACGGACACGTATTGCGATGAGTGAGCACTTGGATTGGATGGGAGATTGCAGCGGAGCAATATCAGAGCGTTTCACCGAAGCACGAACATATGTCCCGAACAGCAGGCAAACGGCAGGTCTGGAAGAAATGCGGAGCGCTGCACTCACGCTCCACATGAGATCAAGTAGCCCATGGGAATCGGAGGCGACTATCTGCTAATACTCCGGCTGACCAGTGTGAGCATAGTAGGCCACGACCTCGTATCCCTGAATGCCCTAGCGACAAGGCCGCTGCTGGGTCTTTCGTCTGCATACTCCGAAACACAGGGAGGGCCTATGCTCGACATGAGGCTTGGGGAGCTTGGCCTCGCAAGGAACGAGATCAGACTCTTGGTTCTAATTCCGTAGAGTGCGACACCTCTCGGTGTACTATTTGAGACAATTTTCATGCTGTACATGGCAGCCGTTCACATCGGTAACGGTCTGTGCATCGCATTATTCAATCAGAACCACGCTGGAGTGGAGTATAAACGAGGGCTGCATGCGCGATGTTCAGACAGGTTCATGTAGCGCTACAGTAGCTGTGGTAGACGTACCTGGCAAATTTACCATAGGTGGATATGATTGCCAGTCAGCAAGCGTCATGGTGAGTTCTCAACTCGACAAGAGAGACGTCTCTGCTTTATGATAGCTACAGGCGTTCAGCGGAGGTTAGGTCTACAACAGGAGTTGTCAGCCGCTTGAAGGCGGGGACGAACAGAATGACTTCACCGTGGCAGGACCGATCATGGCGCCGTCCAAACTTTTAGTCGGACTATTCGTCTCCGTCGCATTAGCTTCTGGAGCATAAATAGGGCTGTAACACGTTCTTGAAGGGTGTAACGTTCGACGTTCAACGTAACGTTAGTTGAAGGTTTAATACTGTGGCGTCCATTGTGCTGGCAGCTTGATTGACAGCACATGGTGGGACCGGCAACCTGAATGGATCGTCTCAAGGATGTCAAACGTAGCGCCTGGAGATGATGTGGAGAGAGTGACATAGCGGCTGTCCGGCCCATTAAATCTAGTGCGACCAAATAGGGGGTCTTGTGAAGTATTGGAGGACCAGGAGGGGTAGCGGTGTCCACAGCGCGGCGATGTTGACCTCCGGGATGTAGCAGACGCGCAAGCCGTTGACAAGCCGAATATTGCCAATCGGTGCACGATGACAAGCTCAGGAAGTAGGCATAGTTCAAGCTTTGGTCAGAAGTGCACAACCATGTCGAGTTGTGTCACTGCGGAGTACGAATGTAAGTGGTGGTGATGGCATGCGTCATCTCGAACCGTGCGAAAGCATATGCCGCTTGTAGCGGGAGCTTGGTGGCGTCGGCGTTTGCCGACGGTCGACGATGTTTCTCGGTGGCTGGTTCCGCACTCCTTCCTGCGACACCAGTACCTCAGACCTTCCTTAGCTTCCTTGAAGCTTGAATTCTTAAATCGCAAGCTATCTCTTGTCATTACTAAGCTCCAGCACCAGACTCGCCGTAGGGAAAGCAGACTTTGGGATCTCTCCGGCGAGTCCGCAGCTGTCTCGGGTCAAGAGGTGAGTTCATCGCTCATGTGGTCAGACACGCTGTCTTTCCGACCACTCACGGCATGTATAGGCACAAGTTAGATTACTGGTGCACGATGCCGCTGTGTGCGCTCATGTGCGACACAGAATGCTTCCTCATTGCGGCGCGATGAAGGCTTGAAAACGGCTCTCAGTCCCACGGCAAGCCTGAGAGCTTATCCATGCCTTGTGGATGCGGCTGCGTATCCTTCTACACCTTCTGTTCTTGATATAAATTCCCATCCAGGGTCGAAACATGCGTCCTGCTCTTCTCGGGCCTCCCCTTTCGATCCAAGTGTTCGCCAACATACATCATAGTTGATGCTCTTCTGGACATCTGCTTTTTCCACGGCAGATGCCACCAATTCGACGCCTGAGACTCAAAGCACTCCACAGCAGCAGATGGTCTTGTTCAAGACATTCGGGCTATGGGCGACTGTCGTTGACATCGTGGGTAAGTGAAGCTATTCATTTCGGACACGAGGCTGATGCCTGTGCGGATATATGCAGGCAGCTGACGACACTTGAACAATTGCGCTCGGCGTACGACGGGCTGCCCAGGTACGACGCAGAAAGGTCCTTGAGCTATAGGGCAGCGAAGGGGTCAAGAGAAAGGGTGAGTGCCACGAAGCTACCAGTAGCTTGAAATCTTAATGAACATCTGCCTAAGGTTGGATGTGCTGTTGTGGATCTTCTACAGCGGCCCCGAATCACACAGGTTCCTATATCATATTGCATATTTGATATTTCACGTCACGGTCTCCGTCGCGAATGACGCACAACCTTCGACCGCTTCAGGCTGTTTCATCCAACCGATGAACTGCTATCTACGCCGGTCACGTTGCGAAGCTGGACATAAACCTATGACGCGCATTTGGTGGCAATATTTGCTCGCTATGGATGACTCGCCAGGTACGCCTCACAGGGCGTCCACATTCTGTTCTCAACTCATCTATTTCGTACCATCGCCGCGCTCCACGTCGTCATGGCCAACACTAGCTTTGGAAGGCAGGACATACCATCGGTGCACCAAGGCACAGTCAAGATGAACATCGCGACGACTTGCTAGGTGGAGCGCTGCGACACGCACTTGCCGCGCGTATGTCGCGGACGCAATCTTCCTCTGGAGCTCAAGGACGTCTTTACAGAGGCATCGCTGTGTTCTTGGCGTATAAAAGGGGCACTCGACGCGACGACAGTTCCTCAGCAAACAGCACCCAGCCTCAGTGTTCAAGCAAGCCTCCCAAGCAAACAAGATGTTCTCCCGCCTCCTCTCCGCTTCCGTCCTCGTCCTCCCCCTTCTTGCGGTCGCCACACCCGTTGCTCGCAACGACGCGCCCACGACGGCGTGCTGCGCCAGCACCGAGCCCGCGAGCTCCAAGTCTGGCCAGGCGCTACTCGGCCTGCTCGGCGTCAGCCTCAGCAACCTCGACGTCCTCCTCGGCCTGACCTGCTCGCCGATCAGTGTCGTCGGTGTGGGCTCCGGGTCCGAGTGCAGCGGCAGCACCGTCTCGTGCTCCAACGGCGTCGTTGTAAGCCCTTTCTGCTCACTCTGCGCTTGGTGGCCCTCATACTGACCGTTGCGCACAGAACGGTATCGGCATCGGCTGCATCCCGATCTCTACCACCAAGAAGCGCAACACGCCGCCGCCGAGCAACCCGACCACGGCGTGCTGCAGCAGCACCGAGTCTGTGAGTCCCGTTGCGTATATTTTTGTGTTTCAGGCCACTTGTTGACGCGCCGCGATCCAGGCTTCGTCCTCTTCTGGCTCTGCCCTACTTGGCCTGCTCGGCATCGACGCGAGCGACGTGAGCGCGCCGATCGGCCTAGGCTGCTCGCCCATCAGCATCGTCGGCGTTGGCTCGGGCTCCGAATGCAGCGGCTCTACCGTCACCTGCGAGAACGGCGTCTTCGTGCGTTTCTCTCTGTCTGATAACCTCGCGTCTTTTTCACTGTCACTTCCCGTACACAGGGCAGCATCGGTGTTGGCTGCATCCCCATCACGGCCACCAAGAAGCGCAACACCGCGCCTCCCAGCACCCCGACGACGGCGTGCTGCGCCAGCACCGAGCCCGCGAGCTCTAAGGCTGGCTCTGCCCTCCTCGGCCTGCTCGGCATCGACCTCAGCGACTTGAACGTCCTCCTCGGGTTGACGTGCTCGCCCATCAGCGTCGTCGGCGTCGGCTCCGGCTCCGCGTGCAGCGGCTCGACCGTCTCGTGCTCCAATGGTGTCGTCGTACGTCGTCGTGTTCTCGCTCATACCCCGTGTTTTGGATCTGACGCGTTGTGCAGAACGGCATCGGCATTGGCTGTGTCCCCGTCACCCTCTGAGGGGTCGTCGAAGCAGTACTTGTCGGCGAGGAACGGGTCGGCGAAGGGGGCCAGCATGTCAACGGAGTTCCCTGGTCCAGCGTATAATTTGTATGAATAAGTTGCTTAATGTACTCTGATATGCGAGAATTGAATGTTTTGAACATACTTTCACTGTCGAGAACTTCCCCACATGATGCAAGGTAGTATTTGTGTGCGTATACATACAGTATTATGCCAAGCTCTAAACTACGTGTAATAAATAACATACCCGATATCAATTGGATGGTCGGTCTCGCACGACTCAGTGAAGGTCTGCACGTAGATCTGGGTAGGACGTTGGATACATAACAGTGTTTATCATGATAGTTTTGACAGGGAAACATGACTCAGATTATGTTCCATATAACGAGTACGATAAGGAGCAGAGAACAAATAAGCAAGCGCAGCATGTCAAGAAAAGATACAGGAGCTGTCCCGACTACAACCCTAGAGTCCGATTGCGCGCACGCAGAAAAAGCGCCATCGACCACGCCAAGGTGCCCAAGTCTGCAGCCCTCGGAAGGACCACCGCAACATCACGATACTGTTCACGCCGCCAAGCGCTAATGTCCTCGGGGGTGGCGTCCACCCTGCCGGCGTAGCAGGCCTGTCGAGCTTAAGTCGCGCCAGTGCGGGGCAGCGGTCGCGCGAGGACATGAGTTCCGTCCAGGGGTGTATAGAAGCCTTGAGAGGTTGCCAGGGGCGCGGCCAGCCGTACACGGCGCACGGCGCACACGATGTGCGCAACATCTATCCTGGACCCAAGAGCAAATGTGAGCAGACAGGCGGGGCGTCTCGGTAATAAGCCAACGAATCTACGGTGCGGAGGAAGGGGTGTGTGTGGCTTCTGAGGAGTATAAGTGGCGCGTATTAAGCGCAAATGATAGGCTAATGAGCTTACTGTGTTCGACTCAGCAGGGTGCATCCGAGCGGACACAGCGAGACATTTTGAGGCTGATCTTCGAGGCATGCTGATAAGTCGACTCGGTAACCTCGAGTTCCCTGACATCACGGGTGGGCCTGAAGCCTGACAGATTGCAACAGGAGGCTTGGATTGCGAGTTCGGGAAGAGGTGGGATCCGGACGCACGGCAATAGCGCTTTACAGTGAGGGTAGTCAGCATGCAGACCAATCACAATACGCATTCCAATGCCCAATTTTCAAAAAAAACATAATCGTGCTTGTCTCATATGCCCTTGACGCATCGAAGTGAGCTGAGTTTATGAAGAGATTCCATCATACGAGGTGTATCTATCAAGACCTCAATGCTCACCTAGAGCACGACACAGAAGCTCGAAACCTCGGACTATTGTGATTCACCGGCAGAGTCTGCGTCCTGAATTGCTCGACGGCTGGGCAGGATGGAGCCATGGTCAGGTCTCCAGCGGTGCAAGTCAGATGAAGGACGACGCACCTGTAGCACTACCCACTACCTTCTCTCCGTAGCATCATGCGCACAACCACAACCCCCAAGGACTTCAGGTATGTCCATTCTTTGAGTAACTCTCTGGCCAACGTTCGTGAGTCGTGGACCGTAGCTGAGAAGGCTGTTTGGGACAGAAGGAGTCAGCGCAGGGGGGTCGTGCTGTCTTTGCACATCTAGTGTATCGCACCCGGGGACGACATAGCTCCAAGGCTAGTGTCGAGCTCGGCCTTAACGAGCCGTGGTGCTTTTGTAGGGTGAGAGAAGGTGAAGGCGGGAAGAGAGATATGAAGCGCCGGTAGCTTATTCCGTTCCACTTTCACCGTCATTCGCCCAGCTTTCCTAAGTTCTAAACATTGTCACAAATGTACCACCAAACAACGCGATTGAAGCGTAGTAGAACACCGGTCTCGCTCTCCGGACTGTTGAGTGCGGCAGGATCTGCAAGCTGAAGCATTTGTGTTGAGCGAGAATTGGTGAGTGGCTTACCTGCATACTTGTTCACTTCAGAGTCTCACAACACGAGACCATCCGCAGCTGCTCTTTGAATGCCGTCATGCATGCTGGTAAGCATGGCGAACATAGGTAATAGCATGGCCATGGTCGACCGAGTGCCAAGTGCAGGTCAAACCTGTCTCGTAGTATCTGGTATTCATCCCCTCTGCGTATTAGAAATGCCGTAACGGCCGTAGCAAATGAATAGCTCAGGGCACGAGCGATGCCTGCTTTGGTTAAGAGTGTATTGGACTGGCTAGCAATCAGAGTTAGCAATCCGGGCACGTACACGCGACCGAAGGGCCGTCAGGCCCGGTGGTAAGCTGCCCAGTCTACTGAAACGGATTGATGAATAACCTGGTGCGCATGCACTACTTTTCAGAGTCTAACCTTTTGTGACATTACGTTCTTGCAGGTTCGGTCACCCAACAAGTCGTCTTATATTGGCTGTTTTGCGTGCATGCCCGCATTGACCTGGCAGAGAACTCCGACGACCACTACACTGGCGCTCTGAACGCCGCAGCATGAGGACGAACGTTCCATGTGCCAGCTAAGTCATCTCTGCGGGCTCATGCCAGCGCCCAGCAGCTACGGTCTAATTCACTTGCACCGTTCATACGGTGCGTTTTTTGTCACGGCTGTCGAACTATCCATGTGCTAACCATGCCGTTCGGATAGATACTTGCTTGCAACCCGCTCACGGCTACGTCAGGTTTTACGACAAAGCTCGCCCGATAGTAAACAGGGGCTACGTGCTCCCTTCTTCGATATACGATGCACGGAAGAGGTCTCCACGGTCTCCGAGGAAAATTTCGGGTGTCTTTCGACGACCGTAAAGTTAGTATAGCGATCCTCTAGGCCTCGCGAGACTTTCTTCGTGTGGCCGAAGATGCGAATGAAACTTCTTGATTATTCTTACAGTGTATAGGCGTAATAGAATAACCGTCGTGCAGCCTAACCCGTTCAAGGGGTGGGTCTCGGTACAGTGCAAACGAAAGCGAAATCCTGCTTGTGACATGTTGGCTGCGATCGCATGAGGCATGTTCGCCCGAGTCTCTTACTGTTGAGATGCCCGAGACGCCTTCATGTACACCGTACATTGCGGTGAAGATGGATTACCGCCCTATTGAAAGCCTGCTTGCTCCAACCCACCGTCATTTGTGTATGAGGCCGAGTTATTCACAAGTTGTTGAAGACTGCGTACAACGGGATATAAACTTTCATTCGGATGTACAAGCCTTGTATACGACGGGAAGTGGGTACTTTGTCAGCATCAAAGGGAGTAGACAAGTCCCAGATGACATGTCAAGCTTGAGCGTACTGGGTGCGACCCCTTCCCTCTTGTCTCCTACTGTGGCACCGAGTTATCGTGGATGCCGGAGACCGTCGGCCGTCGTTCTGGGGCGCCCGGGAATAGCGTCGGCGTTGCTGCGGCGGGGCGGCAGGGGCACTGGGAGGTTGAGAGCGAACATCACGGCAAGATAAAACGGGATCTGAAGCATAGACACTCAGTAGTGCTGTAAGAAATCGCGTGATGGCCAGAGAGCCAGGAACCGAGGAGGTGCCAAAGTGTAAGAGACACTTGCTCTGCCGTTCGAGTTCTGATAGGAGACTAGGCCTTCGAGGGGGAGATAGCGAGAGAAGCTCGTGGCGATAGAAGTCAAGAATGCGAGGGTGAGGGATAGCTGTTGGCGTGCTCGACGGATCGTAGGCCTGGAATTTGCAGTGCATGTTTCCGGGGGAAGAGGTGGGATACAGGCCAAGATGCGCATCACCGGCTTGCTCTGGTTCTTCGAGAGAGAGACTCTGTCATCAAGAACCTTGAAAGGTGCTGACAAGCTACTTCGCGGCGGGGTTGCGCTGCCCTCCTGGGGAAAGTGCGGAAAACACGATAGTAGGAAGGAAGGCTATGCGAAGGCCCGGTCGCAGGCAACACCCGGGACATGTTGTCGCGGCGTCCTGTAGCACACACATTCCACGGTCTTCTGTTGTATTGCCTTTGCGGACTGATGGGCGGTATCGACTACCATGACACAGTTGAGATGTCTGCCGAGGTTCGTCGGGACACTGTATCGGAATCATCAATCAAAAACCGCTATGGTTCGAGATGCAGGGGTAGATCATAGGTTCCGCCTGAATGTGTCAGCGCCAAGGTGTGTGAATAACGAGGGGCACAAGAGAAGAAACGTACATAAGATGAGAAGTCGACGCTATGATCTGAAAACGCACAGCAGGCCCCCGCCCAGGGAGGAGGACTGGTGAAAAGTTGGTTGACTGAGCTCAAGAGTACGCTGAGAGTACGACACTGCTGACTTACGCTGAATACAGTCGCTTGACGTAGTATACGGCACATTTTTGATGCGCTGGCCCTGTGATGATTGGAGATTTAGCCCCGTTAGGCCTGCCGAGAAGGCTATGTCAGATATAATCCGCTAAGCGTCCGATGTCCTGTGGGAACTCACCCAGGAACACAAGGCTCAAGTTCCCTTCACCTCGCGTAGCTTCAACCCCGAAAGCCTGATGAAGTGAGAAAAACGTCTTGACTGCCGCAAAAAGTTCAATAGTCAATAGTTGGCTGCTGGCAAAGCTTTCGCCGTAGAACTGGCCCGCGGCGAGTATGAATAAGATGCCTATCAACCCATGATCACCGCACACTTCTCCCGGTCGCATTGCAGCTTGTTCGACTGCACTTCGCGGGAAGCTGTCTGCGAAGGTGATCAGCCGTGGAAGTCCCCAGGGGTTCAAACGATCGCACCGAGCGGCTGGGTTAAGTTCAAGGAGTGTATGTAGCTGAGAACGTTCAACTATACAATCAGTCGTCTCGAGAAACAGATGGCGGAGAAGAAAACAAACTCACCTTTCTCTCCGCCGTTAACGGCGGATACAATCACCGTTGTTCCTGTCGATTCATGCAGAACTCAAATCCCAAAGTGAAGCGAAAGCAATGCCGTAGTGACAATCAGCAATCAGACAGCGGGGGACGGCGGGAGCACGGAGACAGACCGCAGACGCCCCATCTCTGACTCTGGTTCCAATATGCCATACTGGAGTAAGTACGACAACGGGAAAACGTAAAACGGTGAAGCTCTGCACATCAGAACACGGTACGTCTCCGGGTAGTCAGAGGAAGCGTTCGCGGTAAACTCACGGAATACGTTGCGCCATACCCAGGGAGAGTCTGGAGGGGAACGTCCTGGCTAACGCCACGGTCCGCCGGGTACGCGATGCCCGCAGGCCGAGCGACGTGGCGAAGTGTCCGCACTGGCAAGGGTGGCCACAAGCGACGTTGGGAGAAGACGCGTACGCATTGCGCAGCCGTGCACACCACGAGTGCGCCTGTTGAAATATTTTCTTCCTTTCACAGATGCTTGTCATCGATATGTTTTGCGTCTAGAACGCGGCCTCTGCGTTCGCGCCACCGCCGAAAACTCCAGAGAAATCGATAGTAAGATTGTATAAGCTGGTCGAGGGGACACGAGGTCGAACTGTGCGAAAGTCGGTTGAGGCCACGGTGTCGGGTCAAACTGGGCGAACAGGACGAGGGGGATGGTAAAGCGTTGACGTCGACGTTGAAAGAGCGGGATCTGCGCCGAGCGCCAAAAGCGCTGATCTGCGGACTTCTGCGGGATCGTTATTTGGCGCCCTGAAGCGTTGACTATGACTGCGTTATGCCTGGACCCTCGCACTGACTCTTGCCCTGGATTGCAAAGGAACATTGACTACTCACCTGCTAGCACCACTTCCAGAGCTCATGCTGAGGGGAACGTCACTTGACGTAAGTCAGACCAAGCAGCCCATTTTCCCAGTCGCACTAACAGCAGCTTACCGTCATGCAGTGTCTCCCTGCGACTCCCACTCTCCTTTACAATTGATCGCGACCTTACAACATACCCGCGAAGGCATAATGAACTTTCGGCGGACGAACGACCCAGTTCTTCCCGTCGTAAGCGACGCGGCATCGAGGCATCATGCCCAGTCTTTATCGCCACCTGACAAGTGAACAAGGGTCCAGTACGTAACGTGTCATGCATCCGCTTCCCCGACTGAGGACAGTTCTTTCCCATTCAGATATATGACATGCGTCTAGGCCATCTACGCTCTTCCGAATGATTTGGGTGCATGGGCGGCCTCGACACGAATCGACGGCGTGCGAGGTCGAACACATTCGCCCAGCACGGTGGTGCTGTACGATGGCAGTCTGTCGACATCAGCGTGCACCTTAAGCTGGTATGATTGCTCGCTGGACCTACATCCTACATCCGCTGATTTCACGACCCCGGCCGCCACAGACTAACAGCCGGCATGCATTGCACACACTACGACGATAGCTTGCGTGGCGCCCGCCGCCCGCACTATGCGGGAGGCGTTCCCAGTGAGCGTTCGTCACTCTATCACAAATGCTATGCAATCCTGGACAAGCAGGAAACACTAGTCCATCCACCTGATCGCCCTATCGACCACCATCTGGACCAGCCGTTTCAACATGGATGAGGGATACGATGGCCGGTCTGAGCCCCGGGCCCGATCCTGCATTGCACGTGCAACTTGAGAGCACCGTTCACCGTGCCTTGACGCTTGCCGTTGTCGTATGGTTGGCGTTAGTTGCAGAAGTTCATATTCGATTCCGACGCTTGTGGTAACCGATGCGGTGGCGGCGGGATGCATATGCTTCTGTGCCAGAGTCGTGGCGTATGGATCTGAGTGGAAGCTTCTTCCGGGAAGATCAGGACGTGCCGATGGCATTGATTCAGATCAAACGGTACAAGGTAATAGAGCGATTGGGAAGCCCATCATCGTTCCGACGGAAGTCCACTTTCTACCGACGTTGGGCCAAGTTGTCCGCAACCGGTCTCGCTTGCGTCGCAAATTCGGTGAGTGATGTTCTCCCCTACAGCCGGCCCAAGTCTGAATGCAATCGTCACCCTTCTCGGCCTCGCTCAGGTGCTGCTCGTGCGCAAGGCTGAATTCTCGCATGATGGAAACGTGCGACACTTTCTGATGGCGAGATATCCCGCTGGGCCTCTTCAGTTTAGCAATTTCCCGAGACCAGTCAACATTCAGCACTCTTGTCGCGCAACTAGAAATAGGTCGCATTAATCTCTACGAATCCGCCAGTCATCTTCCCTTCCAGTGCGTCCGTTCCCCTGTACATATTCCTCATTCGTACGCTCGCTATTACCAATCACGACATGTCCTCCACCCCTCGCCGAACTCTTCACTTGCTAAACACGCCTGCGTTCACGACGCCTGCTCACACCCTGTCACGACACGAGAAGACCAAACTCGCGTATGCTCGAGCAAAAGCTACGGTGCAAGCATACAGTGAGTGCTGCATGCGTGCGCCCAAAATATCCAGTTCTCATGCGCTTTATGCAGAGCTCACCATCGACGACGTCCTTGCGCTGTCCCCTAAATTTTGGGAGCTGCACCAGGACCCACTGATGGCAATGGACGGAGGCGCAATGACACTCATCACAATTCAGGTCAACCTCACATCTGGCACCATTGCCCGTCAGGCTGTCAACCGGCCTGAGTTGCTTCCTTTGGTAGACGACCTTCTGAACTATCGCAAGCAGTGCGTATCACTCTTTGCAATGCGCTGCGATACTGACCATCTGCTCACAGTGGACAGTTTCTCATGACTGAAGTCGGCCACGGCCTCGATATCGCAAATCTCGAAACCACTGCGACACTTATGCCGTCGGGCGAGTTCGTTCTCAACACCCCCACCGCTGGTGCGGCGAAGTAAGCAATAAATTCCGTCAAGGGGTTCAGAACGCTGACAGGATGAAATAGGTTCATGCCTCCGACAGTCCCAGCTGGTTCGCCAACCATCGCGGTTGTATGGGCCAAGCTTATTGCCGGCGGCGAGGATTGCGGCCTCCGCGCGTTTCTCGTCCCTCTCAACGACGGCAAGCATATGTGTGCGGGTATCAAGTCTAGGTACGGTTTCTACCCGGCGCTGGCTTCTTTGATTCCTGGCTGAGACACAATGTGTACTAGACTTCTCCCCGAGCGCGGTGGCCCGAATCCAGTCAACCACTCGATCACTTCTTTCCACAACGTTCGGCTTCCTGCCGGCTCTATTCTTGGATCCATCGAGAAGTCGGCTTCCCCTCGTCTCGCTCTTACACAGTCCATGTGGCGTGTCGTTTGCGGCACCATCGCCATCGGCTGCCTTGCGCTGCCCATCATGAAGGCCTACGCAACTATCGGAGCCACGTATAGCCTTCGCCGACACGTTGGTGGTCCCAACGGCCGTCTTCCCATCATGCATTTCCGGACGCAACAAATTCCTATCCTGACGCTCACGGCGCAGGTGTATGTCATGGAAGCATTCATCCAATGGTGCACCAGCGTGTTCAGCAATACGACCGTCGACTACCGCGTCCGCCACGCCATTGCCGGCATTCTGAAGACCACCATTGTCGGCCACTCGAACGCCGGAGGTATTGCTATCGCTGACCGATGTGGCGTACAAGGCCTCTTCGCTCATAACCAGATGACGACTATGCATGTAAGTTGCATTTATGCAGATGCCATTATATTGCTCCTAATTTATCAATCAATTAGAACGAAACGCGGGAATCGCTATCGCGGAAGGAGACGTTCTCGTGCTGTCCATCAGTATGTTCAACGAGTTTCAGTTTGCCATGTCTCGCTGATAGTCTATGTCGCCAGAACTCGCGACGGAGATGCTCCAAGGGCGGTACAAGGTTCCAGCATCGCGGGATCCCAAGAGTCTGCTTGCACGTCACGAGGCCGGCATCTTCGAAGAGAATCGCGCGACTCTCTCAGCCTGCTCTCACCACCGCAGCGACGAGGTTAACCGCTTCATCCTCCCCCAATGCCAATCCATCATCGAGGCTATGGGTCACCGCATGGCTTACGACGCCGCTGTCGAGGCTGGTGTTCAGCCCTACCTCGTGGATCTCTACCTGGCTAGCGTACTCAAAGTCGACGCGGCCTGGTATATCGAGAACGCCGGTTTGACACGCCGCGCGATTGCTGACCTTGAGACCAAGGCAGTCGATGCTGTCCTCCCTCACACCGGTACCCTCATTCGCAAAATGGGCGTAGAGCCCTGGATTACCTCGAAGATCATCTCCGACGAGCGTTGGAGCTCCTTCGTCGAGACATGCGAGGTCTTCGAGGGCCAGACCTCAGTCGGTGTGCTCCAAGGTGAGACAGAGTTACACCACGAGACGCAACCGGCCAGATCTCACCTATGATGGAGACACCGCCATAGACCATATCACGACGAGCCGCATGTTTGCCAGTGCTGGATGGGAAGCTGTGCCAATGCTGTTGACATACGTGCTATGACTCTTTACGACCCTTTTCATAGCTTCTTATGGCCTGTACCGCTTGGGATATGTATGTGCTCGTTGTATTGTAGTAATTGTAACACTCGAGTGTACACTATGTTCCGGACTAGTACATGTACTTCATCGGTTGTAATAGAAGGGCTCAGGCTGTAATTCTCCGCATAGAGTCGATTGTGTACTCACTGTTAAACGACGCGAGCGGCGGACGACATTTCCTCATATCTAAGCTGGTCGGATTATCGTCGACTGGACCCCCATGGAATGTTGATGAGGCAATAAGGCACCTGAGTCAATGCCAAGGTGGATGCTGCTAAGTACCCTAGGGACGACGTGATGCATGAGCTTCCAAGATTATGTGCGGAGAAAGATGGTCATAATCTGGACAAGTCCTTGTTCGAGTGACGAACTACGAACAGTTTGACTGTACGTCTTCATATTCGAAGTTGGACGACGAGTGACGAAACATTTTATCTGTTAGGTTACATACCAATGTCGGCGATGTCATGGACTCAGCTCACAGCAAATATTTGTCCAACGAGCGTGTTGTCATGGGTTAGAGACGTACAGCCCAATGAGGGTTATGAGAATACAGGGCGGATCGAAAACACCGAAAGCATGAAGAGAGAATATAATCAGTAGACCTTCTTGCCCGCAGCGAGCTGAAGGTGTGCGCTGTGCTCGTCGTAAGGAAGCTTCGACACAGGAATCTCTCGCCAGAGATCGGGGGTAAGGAAAGCGTATGTTTTTGTAATCTAGCGGTGACTCAATGTGAGAGGCGTAGATGTATGGATGATCATAAAAACACTCACAGCAACGAATGTAGCCTTCAAGAAGTTACCCATGGTGGCAGTCGAACCCTTGGACTGAGTGTAGCAATCTTCGACACCAGCAAGCTGAAGCAGACGCTTGCACGCGGGGGCGGCAACGAGACCGGTACCACGGGGAGCAGGGATAAGGCGGCACATGACAGAGCCGACCTTACCGCTGACCTTTGAGGGGACAGTGTGAGGCTCACCAAGAGCAGCACCCCAGTAACCTCTCCGGACGGGAATGACGGAGAGCTTAGCGAGAATGATAGCACCACGGATCGCGGTAGCGACTTCCTTGGCGCACTTGACACCGAGACCGACATGACCCTCGAAATCCCCAATGGCGACGAAGGCCTTGAAGCGAGTGCGCTGACCGGCACGAGTCTGCTTCTGGACGGGCATGATCTTCATAACCTCATCCTTGAGCTTAGGGAGGAAGAAGTCGACGATTTGGAACTCCTTGACGGGGAGGGAAAAGAGGTAGATTTCCTCCATGGACTTGATCTTGCCGTCCTTCACAAGACGGCCGAGCTTGGTAACGGGGACCCTTCATTGAAGACTTCAGCTTTACTTTCCTTGCAAGAATTACGTGTTACTCACCACTCCTTCTCCTCATCCTTGCGACCTCCACGGCGAGGTCCCCTGCGGCCACGGCCACGGTCACCACGGCCACGTCCAAATCCACCACGTCCACGGGGAGCAGCGTCAGCCATTGTTATCTGGGTGGCAATTACTGCAAGAGATGTGATTAGCACTGCGAGGGGTGAGGGCAGCCGGATGGCTCGAGGACGTAGGCAAGTCGGTTCGGAGGCTCATCCACCGGCCGATTTTGGCATCCAGCGCAAAGTCGACCATTTTGCACCGGGCAACTGCGTAGATGGCTGCTCACGACTGCATATCGGCCCTGAAACGATTCGGTAGCACGACAGTACTTACATCTTGAGGTTTGAAGGGGTTGAGCTCGCTGTTGATGACTTCCTTCACACTTTGCCGAGATTAGAGCAGGACCCCGGAGATGTCAGCCACGTGATATGAATGGGACCCCTGGGAGTGCCCCGCGTATCTCCGCAACGATGCATTGGAGTTGGATATCTCGACTCTGTCTTGCGCAGTACATCACCTTGGCCTGTTTACTTGCTGCTATAATCCGCCCTCTTGTTTTGCTTGTTGCGACCTCGTTCATATGGCCTGGAACCTGGAATTGACTGAAGTTCGTGCCTCCTATTTATATCTTACACACTCACGAATTTCGCCGCACTGTTCTCCCCAGGTCACTGGTCCCTCGTTGGCTTACATTGTACTCGGAGGGTTTGTCGTCGCGGTGAGCAATGCAATACCTTCGGTAGTAGTACAACTGGTGGTTCCACCTGCGGGATGCACGTTTGGCGTCCAATGCACTTCGAGTCGCAAGATGAACGCGACAGAACTAAATACTGACTTAAAATTCGCCCATGTAGTTCAGTATGATATCCTTAATTGTCAAGGAAAAGGTGCGTACCATCGGAAAATGCAGCGTGCGATGAAGAATAACATCTTGCTGCAGTTATACATGAATGAAGTTGTCCTCGGTACGGCGGTCGGTGTACTCATGGGTCCGCACTGCGCCAACATATTCGACCCAAGATCATGGGCTTCGGACTCGCAGGTTCAGCGTATAACACTCGAAGTTACGCGGGTCGTCCTTGCGACGGGTTTGTTCGCCATTGGCGTCGAATTACCACATTCGTACCTTGCGGACCATGCCAGAGGCCTTGCCATCATGGTCGTCCCAACTATGGCCTTCGGCTGGCTTATCGTCGCAGGTTCGTCTATGCAATTTATTCTAACCACCACTCATTGGACATTTTTAGTTGTGATTTACGGCGTTTTCTTACCCATCAACTTCATCTCTGCGCTTGCCATCGCCGCCTGCCTAACGCCAACCGACCCTATTATCTGCGCGGCAATCGTTGGTGCGTAGATTTTGGAAATAGCGCTTCTCACAAGTCTCATTGGGATAATAGGTGGAAAATTCGCTATAAAGCACGTTCCCAAGAATCTGAGGCTAATCCTCGCCGCAGAGTCTGCTGCCAATGACGGGTTGGCATACCCATTCCTCAGCATCTCGCTTTACCTCACTTTGGAATCCTCCAAAGGTACTGCGTTTGCGAAGTGGTTCGTTGTAGGCTGGCTGTGTATGTATTTCTTTACTTTATTTCTACAACGCATCTCTGAAGCTTGTTCGCTTAGACCAGGTCATATTGGGCACTGTTCTTGGTGCCATGCTCGGTAAGAGTGATACGTGCATTATAGCCTAGAACACTGAAGTCATATTTACGTGGCGTCCAGGCCTCGGTTTCTGCCACCTAATGAAGTTCAGCCACCAAAAGGGATACATCGATCGCGAGTCTTACGTCTCGCAATACCTCGCCCTGGCCCTCTTCACCATTGGAATTGCAAGTACGATAGGGAGCGACGATCTTCTTGCGGCCTTTGCAGCAGGTGCGCATTGTCAAGAGCAATGTCCTGCTATCGCCATAGTTATACTCATTTTAGGTTCGGCAATTTCGTGGGACGGCCACTTCAACATCCAAACCGAAAACGAGATGTTTTCGTCGATCATAGATCTCGTACTCAATTGTGGATGCTTCGTCTACATCGGCGCCTGGTTGCCTTTCACCTCGTTCAACTCTCCAGACCTTGGCATCACACCATGGAGGTTGGTTGTGACATTAGTAGCGGTACTCTTGCTACGACGCATCCCTGCGCTGCTAGTGCTGTACCGATGGGTCCCTGAGATATCCGGCTGGCGTGAAGCGCTGTTCTCTGGTCATTTTGGTATGTCGTTAGTGCTCAGAGCCAGCCGCATGCTGATCTATATTACAGGTCCTGTAAGTATGACGAAGTCTACTGTACATGGTTTGCTGACAAATCACTTAGATGGGTGTGGGTGCAGTGTTTGTCTCCACCCTTGCGCTTTCTCGTCTACCGGAGCCACATGAACCCCCACGGAACCAGGCCGAAGTTCTCGCCGCAACCATGCAGCCCATTGTATCTTTTGTGGTCTTAGGGTCTATTCTTATACGTGAGTTCTACGGCCCAGTCCGAGGCCAACGTACTAAGGCGTGGCTATCTAGATGGGCTCTCTATCCCGTTTTTCTCATTTGGTAGGCGCATACACTCACGCACAGTCTCCATGTCTCGCACGTGGACATCTCGAACAACCGGCATCCCCGATTGGGTCCTAGGAGCCCGTCAGGTTCCCGAGACGATGGGAGCGCCAGCTTTATCCGCTGCTCTGTCATCCGATATGGAGTCGGGGGCAATGCCCAATGCTGGTAACATGAAGAAAACAACCAGTGACCCGCATATCCCAACTACTTCCAATGTGGATGTTTTAGTAATGCCGCAGGAAGATCTGAAAGCTCAGCCTGCGCCTGTGCCTGTTGCGGAGGCCGTTATGCTGCAGTCGCCGACTCCAAGCCCGGGTGGTGTATTGCGGCAACGTGCTCTTCCGGGCACTGATACCTTCTCGAGTACAACTCTAGAGAACATGCAGCATGTACGTAGCTTCTCTATACCATGTTGATATGATATTTATATAGTTTAGCAGGGCGTAGTGGGGCTGGCCACAGCAACGATAACTCCGCACCACCTCAGCAATGAAGATACTGCTCCACAGCCTCATACCTGCGATGTCTTGGGTGACCCTGACATAATTCTGCACACCAACTCTGAAAGAGCCAGTGATGGCATTAAAGCTGTACACTTCCCAACAGTACAATAACATAGGCCTCTGGGTGTAATGACCCAGAGAATGGGCGGTGGAGGAAAATATTTATGTAACCATGTTTGTGGGTTACAACCCATTTTGGATGCTTACATAATCATAAATCGAACACTTCTGTTCATTCTCTGTTTCCCTCCGTTTTCCTTAGTCTATTATGCACCTGCCTTGAGACCATGTCACAATATAGCTTGTTCCCATTTCATTGTGACTGACAGCCACACTGAGTGTTGTTCATCTGCCAGTTGGCTTCTAATTTTTTTAAGCTAGTGGTGAACCAATGTGAGCAAAGTGAGCATTGGTAAGGCAGGTAACTTCAAAGATCTGCAAAGGTGAGTGTACTGAGTGGTACACCTGTAGCTTTCAATTTGAAGTCTCATCAGCACAGATACTGGAGTTTATATGTCACAGAGATGAACTTAACGCGTAACCAGAACAAGCAGATCAAAGTAGATGTGGAATAGATGATAGAATACATACGAGGGAGGGCGATGAGGGCCATGTTGGAATTTGGTGTTTGGGCATCTCGCCACCAAGCCCGAACGATGCCAGTGGTGCAAACCTTATTCTCGTAGACACATCCACTGTACGCTACATCCGTCTACGTTGTTGTTGTATCCACCCCTTCATTTACTCGTATACCTCGAATAGGTTATGAGCCCTGGCCCCCAGCTTAAATGAAGTTGCAGCACCACTCATTTTCCTTCAAACTCTCACACTCATTTCATTTCAGTCAATTCTCGCACTCTTTGCAGCGCTCCTTCCTGTTCCAAAATGGCAACTACATTCCCGTGTCAACTGCTCGTGCATCTGTCACTATAAGCTCAATTAGGGTGGTGGCGAACCAAATGCGAGTGAAGCGGCGTTGGTGAGCAGGTGACTTAAGATCTGCGAAGGTGAGTGTATCGGAGTGATACACCTGCAGCTTCGACACGAAGTCTCATCGGCGCAGATACTGGGGTTTATATACCTTTGCACAGCGGGCAAGGCGCTCTGCCTTGCCCGTTGCCCAACCGTGTCGTCTGACTTGGAGGGTGAATTATCATTGGTCCGGTCGAAGATCTCCGAGTATGCGAAGCGCGGTGGAGATCTTTGGCGTATCAATGTGACAGGTCGTATGTGGTCACCGGGCCGCAACACAGCGGCCGTTGTTGCTAGCGTTATCCAAGTAGCCAATAGGATAACACGAGTGCGGGCATCGAAGCCTGCTGTGGGAATGAATCGGAAGAACTCCGCGGTTGATCGGGAATCCAGTACGCCGGCTCATATCCGGCCGATCGGGATATCGTCATAGGCCGTTGACGGCCTAATACTATTAAAATGGAATCGGCTACCTGTTTCTAGCGTCGTGACGCTTGCTATATATATATATATATAATTATATTGCATATGGCCATATGGCTCGATAGTGAATGTTTACATAGTTCATTGTCATGGCATTTAATTTTCGACTCACCATTGTGCTTCGAAAAAAGAACCAATGATTATTTTAATCGAATTGTTTATTAATTGTTTTGCTTTTCTAAAAAGCAAAACAATGATTATTTTAATTGAATTGTTTATTAATTGTTTTGCTTTTCCAAAAGCAAAACAATTATTATTTTAATCGAATTGTTTATTAAATGTTGTGCTTTTTGGAAACAATGAACCAGCATATGCTAAAGAAACTTGGAGTTTGCAACTAGCGCCACATTGCTATTACCCCTCACTGTAAGCTTTGCCCTAACGGCATAGATACCTAATATTATTAAAATCGTAATCCAGGGTGGATTACGTACGACGTCTAGCTTATGTAAACGTGTACATGTCCGGGTGGGATATGTACAGCTTATGTAAACATGTACATACCTTATTGGGATGTGTACGCATTTTAATTGGAATATATACATATATACATGCCTAATTGAAAAGTGAACATGTATATTTTGCTTCATCATCAAACTTTGCATTGTCAGTTAGCTGCTTATCCAGTCAGTAAGCCAGAAATATTCGAATTTCGACGAATTTCTAGCTATTTCTAGCTCCACCAGAGAGCAAGAGCTTACTTACTCTTACTTACTCAGTAAGTAAACAGTACTTACTGCAACCTACCCAGTCAGTAAGCCAGAAATATTCGAATTTTGACGAATTTCTTGCTATTTCTAGCTCACCAGGAGCAAGAGCTTACTACCCTTACTTACCAAGTAAGTAGGTGTTGCTTACTGCGACCTACCTAGTCACTAGGTGCGCTCTTGCACTGCCTTATCCAGTGCTCTAATGAGGCAAGTAATTAGAACTTTTGAAAGGAAGTAAGAACTCTGGTTATAATGGTGGTGAGATCATTTTGAAGTAAGTAACAGCTACTTACTATCATGTTATCTGGTAAGCTTACGTTATACGGGCGCTTAACGCTCGTTTAGAGCGTCTCACCTCTTGACCTTGAACCACCACCATCTCTGTTACCAAAGGTCAGTGCCTTCACTTGTTCCCTTACAATCCATAGGCTTGGCATAACTAGAGTGTGTTGCCATATGTTGTATGGCACTTAAAAGCTTGAAAATGCGTCCATATCCAGCTAGATTCCATAAGTGGAAGTGCGGAGTTTATTTGAATTGTTTATTCATTTCTTGCTGGCTCGTGAAGCTAGAAATGAGTAGAAAATTCAAATAAATTCAAATCAAATCGTAGAAAATAGCGATAAATCACAGGAAATTTGTGCTACCTTTTAATTCTCCTAAGAATGGTCTCTGGCCGTTTTATTTACATGGTCTGTACTAAAAGTGCAACTTTTAGCGATATTATCAAGTTATCACCATCGGCTCTTAGTTTTACAATGCAATCCAACAAGCTAGTAAGCAGATTATATCTTATATATGTTGTTTCTAGCTCAGATATGTGTTATAGCCTCAGTTCATTCTTAGGTTCCGATCCCGAGCCGTCTGCCATCGCCGGCCGATTGCGACTTTCACTTCCGACAGTGAATCTAGAAGAGATGGACATTACCGGTGCTGTGGAGCCTGCTGAAGATTTAAATGCTGCCAACATTGCTTCACTGCTCCTAGCATCGAAGAAGAGCCAGCTATTGAAGAAGGCAACGCTATGGAAGTCGATAATGGCGAAGGCAACGTTTTGAATGTCGTAGCATGCTTAACAATTATTTGGACAGAATATATTCTAACCTTTTGGTAGCTTGCTCAAGAAAGAAGCGATGACAATGTTTATGCGCTCTCAAAGCCCTTAGCCTCTGCCAGGATAGCCGCTCTTCATCGCGTGGAGCTCGTTGATCCAGGAGAAGCTTGGTACGGTTGGAACACCTTCCAAGCGTAAGATTATATTGCCTAGCAGTGACGTACAATATCTAATCATTGATTTGGTATAGTCTGGGCCTGGAACAGAGTCTGAAAGTGGCTCTAATGCTGGTGATGACATCGGCAATCCTGGAACACTTCATTCGGTATCTGTCGGCATGTTCAACTTGTTCTTTTGGATTTACATGCAGCAAGCTCGTGCTGCGTTGACGATTGAAGAAGTCGAAAAAGCATTTGAGGATGTTTGTGACCAATCTCCCTTTGTTCCTCGAGAGTTCGTGCAGCGTCGCCAGCTCTTTGCAAAGATAGCGACTTTAGCTCACCGCGAAGAAACCGAGTATTCGTTCAATGCAGTCATGGAGAAGTATAAGGAGTACTTGTGCTATGCGAGGAATGGATGACAAAGGTAAGTTTGAATTGATAACAGCTTTTAAATTACTTTACTTACATGATCTTTTAGATGTGCTTACGGAGGAGCAAATCTTTGACAACAGCTTGAAAGACTTGCTTGCTATGTATGATGAAGACATGGACGACTACGAGTTTGAGTTCAACGAAGACTATGCAGCTGTATGTTGTATATTAAATGTTAAACAGCATTTCTTACTGATTTTTTATAACAAACTAGCCTGCAGAAGATGTGGACATGGACAGTGACTCAGAGGATGTGCCGCGAAGCCTATTGATAATATGGAGGAGTTTTACGATGCGTGATTTTGCTTAAGCTGTAAATTTGACTACGATGCCAAATTATAAACAGGCCAATAT